>CAUYPK010136006.1:0-91141 GCA_963574355.1 Loris lydekkerianus
GGTAGAGTGCCATAGCGTCACAGTTTACAGCAACCTCCAGCTCTTAGGCTTAGGCGATTCGCTTCCCTCAGCCTCTGGAGTAGCTGAGACTACAGATACCCGCCACAACACCAGACTATTTTTTGTTGCAGTTTGGCCGGGCCAAGTTTGAACCCGCCACCTACTCACTGAGGCACAGGCGCCCCCCCCCTTTTTTTTTTTAATTCCAAAGGTTCTTAACATTTTGGGTGTCATAGACTAATGGACTCAAGGTTGGCATATCCATCATAAGGCACAGCTATACAAGGTGCCCCATATCTCCCAGGCTTTTTAGGAGCCCACAGAAATGTTTTCACTTGTTTTGAAATTGGGGAAAATACAGTGAATATAATCCAGCTTGGATTGTATCTGCCTTTAATATATATCAATGCAGTCATAAATATAATATTTATTTCTTTATTTATGTATTTTACAGAAGAAAAGGCTGGGAAAGCCATCAATGCCCTTGACTGGAGAAGCTCAGAGTCTTTTCTCAAAATACCATTTGCAGAAGCAAACAAAACACCAGAGTTTATAAGGACAATTATTATGTTGAAATACATTAAAAAACAAAGTTATTGGGTTCAACACCCGTAGCACAGTGGTTACAGTGCCAGCCACATACACAGAAGGTAGTGGGTTCAAACCTGGCTTGGGCCAGCTAAACAACTGCAACAACAGAAAAATAGCCAGGCATTGTGGCAGGCGCCTGTAGTCCCAGCTACTTGGGAGGCTGAGGCAAGAGAATCACTTAAGCCCAAGATTTTGAGGTTGCTGTAAGCTGTGACACCACAGCACTCTACCCAGGGTGACAGCTTGAGACTCTTGTCTCAAAAAAAAAAAAAAAAAAAAAAAGGCATTCTACTATCTTTTTGGACAACCTGGAGGGAACTGGAAACCATTCTTCTAAGTGAAACATCACAAGAAGGGAGAAACAAACACATGCACACAATATCAAATTGGAAAGAATTGATCAACAAGTCACATATGGAAGTCGATCTCAATGAGAAGCAAGTTGGGGACAGCGCCTGTGGCTCAGTGGGTAGGGCACTGGTCCCATATACCAAGGGTGGCGGGTTTGAACTTGGCCCTGGCCAAACTGGAACAAAAAATAGCCGGGCATTGTGGTGGGTGCCTGTAGTCCCAGCTACTCGGGAGGCTGAGACAAGAAAATTGCTTAAGCCCAGGAGTTGGAGGTGGCTGTGAGTTGTGATGCCACGGCACTCTATGGAGGGCGATAAAATGAGACTCTGTCTCTAAAAAAAAAAAAAAGAAAGAAAAGCAAGTTGGGGTCAGTGGGGAGGAAGGGATGGGTCAAAGTCACACCTGTTGGGTACAGACTGTGCAAACTGGGTGAAGGGCACACTCACATGAATAACTTTGACTCAGTCTATAAAAAAAACAAAGTATGTAAACAAAACATGAAACAAAACACACACATTTTGAAATTTACAAAAATAAAGCTATACCAAAGCAATAACAACTTATGGATATACCTTTATATTGATTGCCACATTATATAACAAGATCTAATAACCACAGTGATTTTGCAATAGTAACAAATGTTAACAGTTATCTGCAGCAAAGCAATCTGAAAGTATCCGTGGCTTTTATTGGGGACAAAGTCACAGGTCCTGCTGATGCCTTCATTCCTAATTGAGGAAATGGTAAATATCGGTTAGAGTCAGCAAATAAAGATAATGAATTTTTTTTTTCCTATCAGAGTTCATGGACGTCGAATTCTAGCATCAGGTTCCTCAAGAGGCCCACAGACCCAAGGTTTAAGTTCCCCTAAAAGTTCTTGGGAGGGGGATGGAAATGGAAAGGTTAGGGTTAGTGTTAGTTAATGCAAATATTAAACACTCTCAATTCCTCTTACCTAAGGCTTCTCTCCAGTGAGGGAGAAATCTTACGGAGCACCTACTATGTTCCAGGGATGTCTAGGCTCTCAGGCATGTCTTCCTCTGGGAGGAAGAAAGACATGATCCTTGCCTTTGGGCTTCCTGGGCTGGTGGGGGAGGGAACATTAAACACATCTTCCCATGCCTCTGCCCCCCAGCATCACCAATTGATGGAGTGGTCAGTAGGTGCTTGTCCCCACACATGTCTTAGCAGTCATCAAATCAATGTAAAACAACACTTCCAGGTAGGTTTGATGGAGTCCATTTTATAGATGAGATGACTGAGGCTCAGAAATGGTTAACAGCTGAAGCATCCAAACTTCTAGGGCTGCAGGTGGATAAGTGTGACCACCTGCAGACAGGTGCTGTTGCCTACCTCCCTTCTTCAATGAAAGAAATAAATTATTACAAGTTTCTATCCAATTTCTCTCCCCATCACCTCCCCAGGAGCCTGTTTACCACTTATGCACACATATGATAAAAACCAGTAGACCTGATATTGAGTATTTTTTTAATCTGGTTTTGCTTTTTCATTCACATAAGCCAGGTGTCAGTAAACTTTCTTCTGTAAAGGATCAGGTACTAAATATTTTTGGTCAGATACAGTCTGTGTGTTTCAACATTTTTGTTTTTTTGTTTTTTTAGACAGGATCTCTGTTGCCCAGCTGCTGGAGTGGGGTGGCATAGCAGCCTCAAACTCCTGCACTCAAGTGATACTCCTGCTTTAACCTCCTGAGTTGCTGCGACTACAGGCACTATACCTGGTAATTTTTCTAATTTTTGTAGAGGCAGGATAGCTCTATGTTGCTTACGCTAGTCTCAAACTCCTGGCCTCAAGCAATCCTCCCCTCTTAGTCTTCCAAAATACTAGGATTACAGGTGTGAACTACCACTGTCCCAACTTCTTTAAACTGCCATTATAGCTATTGATGATACATAAGTAAATGAGTGTGTAGGCCAGCGCCCGTAGCTCAGTGGGTAGAGTGCCAGCCACATACACCAAGACTGGTGGGTTCGAACCCGGCCTGGGCCAGCTAAAACAACAATGACAGGCTCAGCACCTGTGGCTCAAGCGGCTAAGGCACCAGCCATATACACCTTAGCTAGTGGGTTCGAATCCAGCCTGGGCCTGCCAAACAAAACGATGACAGCTGCAACCAAAAAAATAGCCGGGCATTGCGGTGGGTGCCTGTAGTCCCAGCTACTTGGGTGGTGAAGGCAGGAGACACGCTTCAACCCAGGAGTTGGAGGTTGCTGTGCTGTGACGCCACAGCACTCTACTCAGGGCAACAGCTTGAGGCTCTGTCTCAAAAAAAAAAAAAAAAAAAAAAAGACAACTGCAACAAAAGGCGACAAGGTGGCCGGGCATTGTAGTGGTCATCTGTGGTCCCAGCTACTTGGGAGACTGAGGCAAGAGAATCGCTTAAGCCCAAGAGTTTGAGGTTGCTATGAGCTGTGATGCCACAGCACTCTACCCAGGGTGACAGCTTGAGACTCTGTCTCAAAAATAAATAAATAAATAAATATAAATAAATAAATGAGTGTGGCTATGTTCCAATAAAATTTTATTTATAAAAACAGACACTGGGTCAAGCATGGCTCATGGACCAGGATTCATTGACTCTTGACATACTTGGTATCAATACTTAGCCTTACTCCCTAGACATCATTGTCTTTGATATTTTTCCAAAGCAACAAATGTAGCCCCTCTGAAATTATAGTTGTTTCCACTGTTTCCCCCCATATGGGCATTGCCACCATGGTCATTAGTGTCATGGGGGCAAACTGAACATATGAGTTCAAAACCTTACTCTGCCATTAATAGCTATGAGGAGGGGATGAGGATGAGCTCTCTGGGTTGTTCCTCAGTTTCCCTCCCTATCTGATACAGTTTTTCTTTGTGGCAGCTACTGAGAAGGGGAACTTCTGGGACTTCCCCCAGGACACAGAGAAGATACACTCTCAGTCTTACTAAATACTGCCAGATTGTTCTCCAAATTATTTTCACTCCCACTTAACTGAAGTGAATGAAAGGGCTTATTTTCCCCACCACCCACTGCATGTTACTTTCTTTTTCTTAATTTGTATTAAAGTAGAATTCACATGCACTGAATTATATAAATCTTAAATGGATAGCTCAGTGAATATGGACACATTCCCTGTAGCCAATACCTACAAGATACATATACTTCCAACTCCCATGAGTCTCCTTGCATTTATTCCCCACCATGACCCACCAAGCAATGTGTCTGTGGGTGGATTCACAAGAGACAGGCTTGGGCTATGAGGAGGAGAAGTGAGCTGGGTAAGTACACTGCAGTATGCCAGGCAGCACATCACTTCTACACACACCTGCTGCTACAGCCCACATCTGACAGGGGCCTTTGATCATAGGATGGCATGGGAGAGGATACTGCCTGGGATTGGGAATTGGGGGAAGTCTTGATGTCACAGGTGAGGTACTAGTGAAAACAGGCTGGTTCCAGCTTTGCACAATCTGAGCTGTGAGACCTTTGGACCACTTCTAGGAGCCAGGCCTGGGGCTATCAGCATCCCTCTCCCTCTGTAACAAACAATCCCAAAGTCAAGAGTGGCATAAGATCAGCCCAGAGGGAGTCTTGCCACCTCTACAACCTACTCCTAGCTCCCTGGTCAGCCTTATTCATCGCTGCATAATATTCTACCATGGAACTCTGCCCCAATATATTTATCTATTTTTCTTTTGATGTACATCTGGGTTTTTCCAGATTTAGATTATACATTAAAACATCATGAACATTTGGGGGCAAGTCTGTGTGGTTATATTTGGTTTGGGTATAAACCCAGGAGTGGGACTGCTAGGACTTTTTTTTTTGAGACAGAGTCTCACTTTGTCACCCTTGGTAGAGTGCTGTGGCATCATAACTCACAGCAACCTCGAACTCCTGGGTTTAAATGATTCTCTTGCCTCAGCCTCCCAAGTAGCTGGGACTACAGACACCTGCCACAATGCCCGGATTTTTTTAGATGATGTTTTGCTCTGGCTCAGGCTGGTCTTGAACCTATGAACTCAGGCAATCCACCCACCTCGGCCTCCCAAGTGCTGGGATTACATGTGTGAGCCACCGTGCCCGGCCTTGGACATTTTTTTTAGAGGCAGGATCTTGCTCTGCTGTCCTGGCTGGAGTGCAGTGGCATCATCATAACTCACTGTAGCCTCAAACTCCTAGGCTCAAGTGATCTTCCTGCTTCAGCCTCCCAAGTAGGACATATCATTTTTTAAATAAGGATTTGCAAATCCTTGTCCATCAGACCTGGATCCCCAAGGGATAGGGACATTACTCTTCCCCTGCTATTGAGAAAGCAGAGAGTATATTTTTTCCAATGAAAAAATGGAAATGGAACCATGCCCTTACCTGTGGCATTATAATTATAGCTTAATGATCATGTTTACAGTGACAGTAGCACACACAACACATCCCAGCTTTCAAATACTGGCAGAAATATTTATGTCTAAGCAGTAAGATGAAATATAGCACAGTGGCCCCTGCAAGCTTTTTCTGTAAAGGGCCAGAGAGTAAAACTTTAGGCTTTGACAGCTATGTATGGTCTCTGTTTCATAACCCTGCTTGCTTTAAAACCCTTTAATTTTTCTTTCTTTTTTTTTTTTTTTTTGAGACAGTCTCATTATGTCAGCCTCAGTAGAGTGCCACAGCATCACAGCTCACAGCAACCTCAAACTCTTGGTCTTAAGCAATTCTCTTGCCTCAGCCTCCCAAGTAGCTGGGACTGCAGGCGCCCGCCACAACGCTGGCTATTTTTTGTTTTTGTTGTGTTATTCTCCTTGTTTAGCAGCCCTGGGCCCGGTTCGAACCTACGAGCCCCGGGTGTATGTGGCCAGCGCCCTAACCACTGAGCTATGGGTGCCAAGCCAAAACTCTTTAATTTTTTACAAAAGACCTATCTTATAATAAAGCTATTAAGAGGCTGGGCACCTGTGGCTCGAGCACCAGCCACATAAACCTGAGCTCGTGGGTTCGAATCCAGCCCGGACCCGCCAAACAACAAGGACAGCTGCAACCAAAAAATAGCCAGGCATTGTGGCGGGTGCCTGTAGTCTCAGCTACTTGGGAGGGTAAGGCAAGAGAATTGCTCAAACCCAAGAGTTTGCTGTGAACTGTGATGCCACAGTAGTCTATCGAGGGCGACATAATGAGACTGCCTAAAAAAATAAAACAAAATAAATGAAAAATAAGCAAGGAATTTTTTTTAAAAAGTTATCTTAGCAAAGTTACCAGAAATAATACATGTATCACATAATTATTGGTAAATGCTTAATGATATACCAAAATACTTATTTTTTGGGGGGGGGGACAGAGTTTCACTTTGTTGCCCGCCATAGAGTGCTATGGTGTTGTAGCTCATAGCAACCTCAAACTCTTGGGCTCAAGAGATCCTCCTGCCTTGGCCTCCCGAGTAGCTGAGACTTACAGGCGCCTGCCACAACATCTGGCTATTTTTAGAGACAGAGTCTCACTCTTGCTCAGGCTGGTGTCAAACTCCTAAGCTCAATCAATCCACCTGCCTCAGCCTCCCAGAGTGCTGGGATTACAGGTATGAGCCACAGCACCCAGCCTCTATTAAGTATTTTTAAAAAGTAATGAAATTTATTGAAGAAGTCTGTAAGGAAATTAAAAAAAATTTTTTTTAAGCAATGGTAGATTATTTTGTGTCCTGCTCTTCATGGCAGCCTCTAGCCCCAAATTTAAAGACTCAAGAGTGGGTATGAGCCATGAGTGCATCAATGACAAGCAAGATGGGCCTTGTCTAAGGCACCAGAGGCTGAGTAAGCACAGCAGCAGCTGTCTGGTCCCATTCACATCCTTAAGGGCAAAGTGAGGAAGGAACGGAGAAGGGCTACCTAGACCCTGGAATCACTCAGCTGATGAGGAAACACATACACTCTAATAATCTGAGTGTTGGGACCTAATACTTAATCTGATAGTATTTTTTTTTTTTTTTTTTTGGAGACAGAGTCTTAAGCTGTCCTACTGGGTAGTGTGCCGTGGTGTCACAGCTCACAGCAACCTCAAACTCTTGGGCTTAAGAGATCCTCTTGCCTCAGCCTCCCAAGTAGCTGGGACTATAGGCGCCCGCCACAACGCCCGGCTATTTTTTGTTAGTTAGTTTGTTTTGGTTATAGTTGTCATTGTTGTTTGGCGGGCCTAGACTGGATTCGAACCAGCCAGCTCTGGTGTATGTGGCTGGTGCCCTAGCTGCTTTAGCTACAGGCATCAAGCCATTAACCTGATAGTATTAGGAGGGGGGGCCTTTGGGGAATGTGGTTAAGTCTGATCAGTGCTCTTTCCTCATGAATGGGATTAATGTCCTCATTAAAGAGGTATAAGTTGCCTTGTCCCTTCTACCATGTGAAGACACAGCAAGAAGGCACCATCTAAGTATGAGGAAGGGCCATCACCAGACCCCCAGGCGGCCAGCGCCTCGATCTTAAGACTTCCCAGTCTCAGGCGGTGCCTGTGGCTCAGTGGGTAGGGCGCTGGCCCCATATACCGAGGGTGGCGGATTCAAACCCAACCCTGACCAAACTGCAACAAAAAATAGCCGGGCATTGTGGTGGGCACCTGTAGTCCAGCTACTTGGGAGGCTGAGGCAAGAGAATCGCCTAAGCCCAGGAGTTGGAGGTTGCTGTGAGCTGTGTGACGCCACTCTACCAAGGGCAATAAAGTGAGACTGCCTCTACAAAAAAAAAAAAAAAAAAAGATTTCCCAGTCTCCAGAACTGTGAGCAATAAATTTCTGTTGCTTATAAATTATCCAGCCTGAGGCATTTTCTATAATACTAGCAGGAATGGACTAAGACACACACATAAACACACACACAGCCTGTGAGTAGCTGCAGGTAAAATTTATTAAGGCAATACTGAACACTAGGGTGTTTGGATAAGGTCTGCCAGACAGGACCTTTCTGCTCTAGAATGAATCTTCTCTCAGCAGCCACCCCATTCCCAGGAGGCCCACTTTTCAGACCCAAAGTTCAAGTCCATTAGCCGTAAGACTGACATCTAGGTGTAGAAAAGGAAGTGGGATCTAACTACATCTGTGACTTTTACGAAGTAAAAGAACTTTTTGGAGCCATCCATAAAAAATAGTTTTTCCAGAAACCTCTCTACTGACCAACGGGGGTGAAGCTCAGAACAAGCTTCCTTCAAGCTCAGAGGGGTGGAAGGATGAAGGACTGTTTAGTTGGATAACATTCCTATTTCTTTTTTTCTTTGTTTTGTTTTATTTGCCCTGTTCCTACTCCCTCATTCCAGTTGCCACAATTTCTCCCTGGCAACTGGAAGAATCCCCCTTACTGAAAAGAGGTAGCTCAAAAGTAGGAAAAACCTCTTATTGGTCTGTGCTTACAGCTAATGCAACATCCCAGTACTGAGAGCCTAGTTTCCCAAATTGGCAGCTAAGAGGAGCTGAGAGGAGTGGTTAGAAAAAGTTGGTACAAAATAAGGACTATACACTGCTGCTGTGAGCCCCCCAGAGAGGGCCAGAACCCCCCAAGCCCTTTCCTCTCACCCAGCTACTTCTCTTCTGGGGTTCTCTCAGTGATTCCAGGGGCAAAAGGACCCACGAGCCACATGATGG
The DNA here is from genome assembly GCA_963574355.1 of Loris lydekkerianus. NCBI lineage: Eukaryota > Metazoa > Chordata > Mammalia > Primates > Lorisidae > Loris > Loris lydekkerianus. The sequence goes on from CAUYPK010136006.1 coordinate 8,558, forward strand.
GTGTGTTCTGGGCCACATACTCAACTACATGGTCGAGAGCCTCTCGGGCCTTGGCAACCTGCTCTCGGCTCTGGGTCAGGACACTGCTGGACAGGTCCTGGAAGGAGTGGATGCCAGAGAAGGTGGCTTGGAGGTCTTCCACCTGGTGACGAGCTTGCTGCACCTGATCCTTGATGTTGGTGGGAAGACCCTGGATGCTGGACCCAAAGGAGACACAGGTGGCCTGTAGCTGCCGGGCAATGTCCCGGAACATGGCAAGTGCCCGGGACTCAACCTGCTAAGAAGAGAGACAGGTGAAGCTGATCAGAGCCATTTATTTCAGGTAAAGCAAACAGATTTAATGTCAGGGGGAAAAGAAGGCAGGGGTTCAACTACTAGCCTTGGGGAAAACTCCACAGGCAAAACTCAAACACAGAGGCACAGAATACTGGCTCTTTAAATGTGGGTTTTGGGGGGTTTTTCAGATGGGTTTCACTCTGTTGCCGAGGCTGGAGTACAGTGGCATAATCATAGCTCACTGCTGCCTCAAACTCTTGGGCTTAAGCCATTCTCCTGTCTCAGCCTCCCAAATAGCTGAGACTACAGGTACGCACCATCATGCCTAGCTAATTTTTAAAATTTTTTGTAAAGAGAGGGTCTTGAATTCCTAATATCAACCGATCCTCCTGCCTCAGCTTCCCAAAGTTCTGGGATTATAGGCATGAGCCACCATGCCCCAACTCATTGTGTTTTTAACTATGTGAAATATACACTAGCCAGATTTTTTTTAAGTATAGACAAAACACCAAAAAGGAGAGAGCAAGGGCACATGAAAACACATTCCACGTTTGAGTCACTAGGGAAATGCAAATCAAAACCCCAAGGAGACTGTACTTCACTCCCACTAGGATGATCCCCTACAATCAAAAAGTCAGATGATACTACGTGTTGGACAAGATGTGGAATTGGAACTGACATAGCACTGCTGGTGGTACAATCACTCTGGAAGGCAGTCAGGCAGTTCCTCAAAATGTTAAACCACACAACTACCAAGTGACTCAGCAGTCTCATTTGTGAGTACGTGCCCAAGAGAAATGAAAACACATTCACACAAAGACATGTACACAGGGGCACAGCCGAAGTAGAAACAACCGGAACATCTTTGGGCTGAATGAATGAACTAAATTCAGTCCATCCACACACGAGACTGTCAGTCAGCCATGACAAAGAAGGAGGCTCTGACACAGGCTACCGGGTAGATGGACCTTGAGGACATTGTGCTCAGTGAGAGCAGCCAGACACAGAAGGAAACAGTGTGAGACTCCATTTATATGAAATGTCCAGAACAGGCAGATCCAGAGACAGGAAGTGGATTCATGGGTGCCAGGGGCTGGGGAAGGAGGTGGGGACTGACTGCTGTTGGGGACAGCTTTCTGCCTCTGTCGATTTGTCTGTTCTGGATGTCTCATCTAAGTGAGACCACAGCTGTGAGGCTTCTCTCAATGAGCACGATGTTTTCAAGATTCATCTACATTGTGGCCTGTGTAAGAGCCTCGTTTCTTTTCCTGGCTAAGTAATAATCCAGAGTGTGCCATTAGGCCACACTTTGTTCATCCATTCATCTGTGGGCAGATAGATATGTGTGGACTGTTTTCATCTTACTGGCTATTGCAAATCCTGCTACTGTGAATATTCATGTACAAGTTTAACCCAGTTAATCTCTCTCTTTTTTTTTTTTTTTTTTTTTGCAGTTTTTTGGCCAGGGCTGGGCTTGAACCCGCCACCCCTAGTATATAGGGCCAGCGCTCTACTCCTTGAGCCACAGGCCCCGCCCTAACTCAGTTAATCTTAACTGCCCTACAGAATGACAGAATGTCCTATACTGTTTACAGATGTGGAAACTGAGTCTCAGAGTGGTTAAGTTGAGATGCTCTAGCGTCAGTGCAGACATAAGACTGAAAGAATATCCTTCAGAAGGCGCTGTGTAAATTGTGTCAGGTGTGGGTTTCAGGAGAGCTTAAGTGCATGGCGGTACAGGTGGTAAGACCCATCAGCACACAGCACCAGAGGCCGATGCTTAGCAGAGAGTGGAGGGGGCCAGAGAATGCTAGTAAGCAGACCTTAGGGTTGAGTATGGAGGGTTGGAGGGAACACTGGGATTGGGGAGAGGAGAATTTGAGACTATAGGTTACTGAGATACAGCTTAGCACTTTAGCAAGCTGAGATAAATTGTCACCCAGTATCCTACAATTCAAAAGCAGCACCCAAACTGAAAGCAAAAATTAAGGTGGGCTTCCTGGAGGAGGTGTCATCACAACCTAAAAGCACTTAATGGGAGGAGAGGCTGGGGAAAGCATCCTAGGCAGGTAGGCCTCTAAGGCAGAGGTGTGGAGGGTGACATCAGGGGCCCCAAATCATTCCACCCCAGCAAATACCTCTGGCTTGGCTTCCTGGTCCTTCTCTGTGCCCTTGAGCTGCTTCTGGTTCCAGCTGAGCCACATCTGGTGCAGTTTCTCCTGACCTTCCAGCAGCTTCTGATCCACTCCGTGCTTGACAGTCTCCATCTGGAATAGAGGAGAAAATGAGGTGAACAGGCTCCCATCAATGTTCTGCCAAAGTCAATAGACTCTGCAAGCATCTACTCACACCCTGGGAGAGCCTGGGATGTCCTTCTGTCATCTGACCCATGAGATGGTCTGGTGGGTGGGGGGAGGATGCCATTTTCACAAAGGGTTTCCACGGCTGGGGTGACAATGGGCTCTGTGCACTTTGGCTAAATTGACTCCCTGGTGCCTGGTGTGGTGGGTTCAAAGAGAGTGGATGCACAGTCTCTGCAGCTTCTGCCATTGGGTTTATTTCTCCTCCCCTCAAAACCAAGGCTGGCAGCAGACCGCATTTGGCTAATGGGATGTGAGCAGATGCACCACAGCAGAAGAGTAAAAGTGATTGCAATAGAATATTATTCAGCCTTCAAAAGGAAGGAAACTCTAACACAGGATACAAGTGGATGAACCTTCAGGACAGAATGCTCAGTGAGAGAAGCCAGACACAAAAGGACACATCTTGTATTATTCTACTCAAAGGTCCTTAGAGCTGTCAGTCACAGAAACTGACAGCTCAGAAGCAAAGTAGAATGATGGGTGCCCAGGGACATGGGAGAGGTGGGGAATTAGTGTTCTCGGGGACAGAGTTTCAATTTGGGAAGATGAGAATATTCTGGATATACAGGGTGAGGACGGTTGCACAGTAATGTGAATGTGGTTAATGCCACTGAACTGTGCACTTAAAAACAGTTAAATGGGCCGGACACGGCGGCTCAAGCCTGTAATTCCACCCTCTGTGAGGCTGAGGCAGGTGGATCACCTGAGCTCACAGATTCGAGACCAGCCTGAGCCAGAGTGAGACCTCATCTCTAAAAACAGCCAGGCAGGGCAGCACCTGTAGCTCAGCAGGTAGGACACTGGCCACATACACCAAGGCAGGCGTGTTTGAACCCAGCCCGGGGCAGCTAAAACAATGACAACTGCAACAACAAAAAAAATAGCTGGGCGTTGTGGCAGGCGCCTATAGTCCCAGCTACTTGCAAGTTTGAGGCAAGAGAAGAATCACTTAAGCCCAAGAGTTTGAGGTTGCTGAGCTGCGACGCCATGGCACTTTACCGAGGGCAACAGAGTGAGGCTCTGTCCCGAAAAAATAAATAAAGAAAATAAATAAAGCCAGGCATTGTGGCGGGTGCCTGTAGTCCCAGCTACTTGGGAGGCGGAGGCAAGAGAATCGCCTGAGCTCAAGAGTTTGAGGTTGTTGTAAGCTAGGATGCCATGGCACGCTACCGAGACTCTTGCCTCCAAAAAAATAAAAAATAAAAAAAATAAGAACCATTCAATGATGAATTTTATGTTACATGTACCTTGCCACAATTAATTTTTTTTTTTTAAAGAATACTTAATAGAGAAAGCCAAGCAAAGGGGGAAGAGGAGACAAGGGGAGGGGTGACCTATTAGGAAGGAAGGATCGGGAATTGGTTGAAAAGAGGTAGGAAAGAACATTCTGGGGAAATGGAAATGCATCATAGCCCAAGAGGGATAATGGTTTCATATGTCTGATTGTATTTGTAAAACTCCTCACATGGTACATTTCAGCTTGACGCGATAGCACAGTGGTTATAGTGTCAGCCACATACACCTAGGCTGGCAGGTTTGAACCCAGCCTGGACCAGCTGAACAATTACAACTGCAACAAAAAAATAGCCAGGCATTGTGGCGGGCACCTATAGTCCAAGAAGTCTTCTTCAAGTCTGCACAGCTGAAACAGATTTTGTTTTGCAGATTTTGGCTGGGGCTGGGTTTGAACCCACCACCTCCAGTATAATGGGGCGGGCTTCTCCTTTGAGCCACAGGTGCCACCCGAAACAGATATGTTCTTAGGGATGGAAATATGCCATCGTTGGATGGATTCTAAACCCCCAAAATGCTTGTAAACCATCTCTTGGAGACCATAGCCTTTAAAAGACAATGTGTTGTTAATGTATAAATTGCACATTTGGTCTATAATTTCTGAAAACATGCCAATATTCCATTTTGAAAATATTATTTTGCTTTCCTACAATAAAACTAAGTCCTATGAATAAATTCAGACATTTTTCAAATTTGGGTTATGTCAGAAAAAGACAAGGCTTAAAACGGTGGTTTGGCTTAACTACTATACAAGTATATGAGGTCTGCCTCGTATGTTGGGGTGCCTTGCTCACAGGAATTTATTTACATGCATATAATCTTTACCATGGTGACTATGCCATTATATTTAATATTCTCTTACTTATTAAAAGCAAAGCTCTATGCACAGTTAAAGAACATTTTAGCATTTGATTACTATCAATTTCTGTTTCTTAGGGTCATATAATCTGTTCATGGAAAAAGATAATCTTGTTAAAAAAAAAAAAAGCAATTGAGTTTCTACTGCTGCAGGCATCAGATGGAAAAAAAAAAAAGAAAGAAAAATATAATCTTGTTGTACTAGATAAATAGTTGGTATAAATTGGATGGGTTGGCCTGTGAGTTTTTTTTTTAAGTATCAAAGGCAAGAGAATAGTAATGATCTCAACTATAGAAATCCTGAGGTATCCAAAGTCATTTTGAGATTTAAAGAATTTGATAGTCTCTGGGTATAATAATTTCTCAGCCTAGCACAGGTTATATAAGTAAAATTTGACATCATTAACTGTTTTATTTCAGGCACTACTGAATCTAGAAAAATCAGAATTTTTTTTTTTTTTTAGAGACAGAGTCTCACTTTATCACCCTTGGTAGAGCGCTATGACATCACAGCTCATAGCAACCTCCAACTCCTGGGTTTAGGCGATTCTCTTGCCTCACCCTCCCCAGTAGCTGGGATTATAGGTGCCTACCACAACACCCGGCTATTTCTTTTGTTGCAGTTTGGCCGGGGCTGGGGTTGAACCCACCACCATCGGTACATGGGCTGGTGCCCTGCTCACTGAGCCACAGGCGCTGCCCTCTTTTTTCTTTTTAAGTAGAAAGAAACACTGAATTGAAAACCAAGGAACCTGATTTCTAATGCTTGTTCTTGAGCAAATTTCATTCTACCCAGGCTATTAAAACATTTTGTCTATAATGAGGAAACCAAAATAAAGTAAAGCCTATATTTGACAAACTCAGAAGTAAAATAAAAATTATATACCACTTTTCATGAAATAAGCACCTTTATTATGCCTGCAATAAATTTAATGATTTTTTAAATATTTCCATTATTCTGTAATAATGGTAAGGGATTTTACTTTAAGAGAAGCAAACACAGTGTTAATCATAATCTGGACGGGCAAGAGACTACTTGGGATCTTTGGAACCTTTGTTTAAACATCCATGCCAAATCCAAACTGACTTGAATTAAAGAAACAATAATCAGGCCAGTGAGGCAATTCAGTCAAGTCATGAATTAGTCAAATATTTTTTGTTGGCTTGAATGGATTAGTGGATATGCTTATTAAGTCAGCCAGCAAATATTTTTTAAGGATAAATAAAATGTCAAACAATGTGCTGTGGACAAAAAGATGAAACAGACGTAATTCTTGCCTTCTATTCCCCACTATGAGTTATGCAGTAGAATTGAGTTAATTAATAAAGATTCACAGGCTACATAATATTCCATGGTGTACATATACCACAATTTATGCAGCCTTAAAAAAAGATGGAGGCTTTATCTCTTTTATGTTTACATGGATGGAACTGGAACATATTCTTCTTAGTAAAGTATCTCAAGAATGGAATAAAAAGTGTCCAAAGTACTCAGCTCTACTATGAAAGCAATATATAATCACCCACACTTCCGTATAAAAGCTATAACCCAACTATAGCCCAAGATGAAGGGAAAAGAGGAAGGAGAGGGGAGGGGGGGGAGGAGGGAGGATGGGTGGAGAGAGGGTAATTGGTCAGATCACACCTATGGTGCATTTTACAGGGTACATGTCAAATCTACTAAGTGTAGAGTATAAATGTCTTAACACAGTAATTAAGAAAGTGTGGTGGCTCGGTGCCTGTGGCTCAAGCAGCTAAGGTGCCAGCCACATACACCTGAGCTGGCAGGTTCAAATCCAGCCTAGGCCTGCCAAACAATAATGGCTGCAACCAAAAAATAGCCAGGCGTTGTGGCGGGCGCCTGTAGTCCCAGCTACTTGGGAGGCGGAGGCAGAGGCAGGAGAATCGCTTCAGCCCAGGAGTTGGAGGTTGCTGTGAGCTGTGATGCCAGAGCACTCTACTCAGGGCAACAGCTTGAGGCTCTGTCTCAAAAAAAAAAAAAAAAAAAAAAGAAAATGTGGTGAATGGGCGTGGCTGAAAGGAGTAGGGAACTGGCCCCATAAGCCGGAGTGTTCAAACCCAGCCCTGGCCAGAAACTGCAAAAAAAAAAAAAAAGAAAGTGTGGTCAAGGCTATGTTAACCAGTTTGTTGTATTTCAAATTGCATATAAAACCAGCACACTGTACCTCATAAATGCATTATTGTACACAGCTATGATTTAATTTAAAAAAATAAATATTCATAGGGTTATAAATAAAAAAAAAAAAAAAATAGCCAGGCATTGTGGCGGGTGCCAGTAGTCCCAGCTACTTGGGAGGCTGGGGCAAGAGAATTGCTTGAGCCCAAGAGTGTGAGGTTGCTGTGAGCTGTGATGGCACACGCACTCTACCGAGGGCGGCATAGTCAGACTCTGACTCAAAAAAAAAAAGGTACATTTTCTATGTTTAAAAGGATGATTTATTTACTCTATGTAAATTAGACTTGCATAAACCTGACTTTAAGCAATAAGTTCTGTGTGCGATGGCTTGTATGCATGCGCTGCACCAGGGACACTGGACTGGTGTCCTGGGAAAGAGCCTCAGCCAGCTGGGGGAGGAGGATGCATGGGGAAGCTGCTACAGGCTAGCTTGTGACCCCGTATCAAATTCATGTAAAGTCCTAGACATGACTATGTTTGAAGATAAGGTCTTTTTTTCTTTCTTTCTTTTTTTTTTTTTAGACAGAGTTTTACTATGTCACCCTCAGTAGAGTACCATGGCGTCACAGCTCACAGCAACCTCAAACTCTTCGACTTAAGCGATTCTCTTGCCTCAGCCTCCCAACTAGCTGGGACTCTAGACGCCTGCCACAATGCCCAGCTATTTTTTGGTAGTAGTTGTCATTGTTGTTTGGCAGCCTCAGGCTGGCTTTGAACCCACCAGCTCCAGTGTATGTGGCTGTTGCCCTAGCCACTGACCTATAGGAGCTGAGCCTTTTTCTTTCTTTTAAGAGATAGGACCTTGGCTCAGCACCCCTGCCTCAAGCGGCTAAGGCACTAGCCACATACACCAGAGCTGGTGGGTTCGAATCCAGCCTAGGCCCGCCAAACGACGACGGCTGCAACCAAAAAATAGCCAGGTGTTGTGGCGGGTGTCTGTAGTCCCAGCTACTTGGAAGGCTGAGGCATGAGATTCGCTTGAGCCCAGGAGTTGGAGGTTGCTGTGAGCTGTGATGCCACAGCACTCTACCCAGGGCAACAGCTTGAGGCTCTGCCTTCCAAAAAAAAAAGACAAGACAGGAACTTGCTCTTTTGTCCAGGCTGGAATGCATTGGTATAATCATAGCTCAAGCAATCTTCTTTTTCCTCCTCCCTCAGCTTCCCAAAGGGCTAGGATTAGATATGAACCAACCACTGTGCCCAGTTGGACATAGGGTCTTTATAAAGATTGCTGACAGTATACCTGTAGTCCAAGCTGCTTGGGAGACTGATATAAGAGAACTGCCTGAGCCCAGTGAACTATGATGACACCACTACGCTCCAGCCAGGGTAACACAATAAAACCCTGTGTCATAAAAAAAAAAAAAAAAAAAAAAAATTATAAAAAAAACCAAAAAGAGCTCAGCACCTATAGCTGAAGTGGCTAGGGCGCCAGCCACATACATTGGCGCTGGCAGGTTTGAATCCAGCTTGGGCCTGCCAAACAATGACAACTACAATCAAAAAATAGCCAGGCATTATGGTAGGCACCTGTAGTCCCAACTACTTGGGAGGCTGAGGCAAGAGAATCACTTAAGCCCAAGAGTTTGAGGTTGCTGTGAGCTGTGATGCCACAACACTCTACCCAGGGTGACAGCTTGAGACTCGAAAAAAAAAAAAAAAGAGAGAGAATTAAGGTAAAACAGAGCCATAAAGGTGGGCTGTAATCCAAAAAGACTCAAATCAAAATAATAATAACAAGAATAATAGGAGGTTAGGACACAGACACATACAGAGGGATGACCACAGGGAGAAGGCGGCCATTTATAAACCAAGGACAGAGGCCTCAGAAGGACACCTTGATCTTCGACTTGAGTCTCCAGAAATGTGAGACAATAAATGTGTGTTGTCTAAGCTGCCAAGACAGTGCAGTTTCTCACGGCCCCTCGACAAACCAGCACACAGTCAAAGATGGGCTAAAAAGACCTGACTAGTCAGCCAGCAGAGACAGGCCACTGAGGCCTGCTGCAGAGTGAAGGCTGCTCACCACCCCCAAAGGCCTCACCAGGCTGAGAGCCTGCGACAGCTGCAGCAGGGCCTCCTGCGCCTTCTGCCTGGAAAGCCGTAGCTTGCTCAGCGAGTGCTCATATGCATGCTGCCGCAGCCGCTCCGACAAGGAGCCCAGACGGAAGAAGTAGCTCTGCTCCTGCCGCTGCCTCTGCACTGACGCCATGTCGAAGCCCTCCAGGGATGTGGCGATGCGGGCTGCAGGGAACAGGAGAGAATCTCTGTGAAGGCAGAGCACGCCACTGCCACTGCCACTGCCACAGGGGTTCACCTGATTCAGACAGTTGCCACTCCTTACCTAGCTCCTATCCCTGGCTCTGCTTATACGTCTCAAAGACCCAAGGAGCAAAGGATTCCTGCCTTGGTTTTCCCATCTGCAAAATGGGGAGGAAGGAACTAAACCTCACAGGGCTTGGGGCCTTAGACTAGTAGTGTTAGGGTATCAAATGATGGCCTGTGGACCAGGCCTGCCTTCTCCCTGGTTTTGCAATGTACACTCATTACACAGTCACTGGTGAATAAAAACATCTTGGTCAGCAACAGACTGCACATATGACCACAGTCCCCCAAAATTATAATGCCATATTTTTCCTGTACTTTTTCCATGTTTAGATATACAAATACTTAGCACTGTGTTACAGCTGCCTACAGCATTCAGGACAGTAACATCATGTTGTGTAGGAGTGATGGGCCTCACCACAGAGCCTAAGTGTGCAGTAGATACATCCTCAAGGTCTGCATAAGAACAATCAGTAATATTCCCAAGATGATGAAATTGCTCAATAATATATTTCTTTTTTTTTTTTGAGACAGGCTTTCGCTATGTTGCCCTCAGTAGAGTGCTATAGCAATCACAGCTCACAGCAACCTCAAACTCCTAGGCTCAAGCAATTGTCTTGCCTCTCCCAAGCAGCCGGGACCACAGGCGCGCAGCCACTCTTTGCTGCAGTTATCAGTGTCCAGCAGGCCTGGGCCAGGCTCAAACCCGCCAGCCCCAGTGGATGTGGCCAGCACCCTACTCACTGAGCCATGGGCACTGAGCCCTAATGATGTATTTCTCAGAACATATCCCTGTTGTTAAGTGAAGTTTGACCATATATTATTTTCTACTGCTGTTTCTTTGTTTAGTTAGACACAGGGTCTCACTCTGTCACCCAGGCTGCAGTTCAGTGGTACAATCATAACTCACTGCATCATCAAACTCACCGGCTCAAGACATCCTCCCTTCTTGGGACTACAGGTACATACCACCATACCCGGCTACTTTCTTTATTTTGTGTAGAGACAGGGTCTCACTTTGTTACTCAGGCTGGTCTTGAACTCCTGGCCTGAAGTGATCTTCCCTCTTCAGCCTCCCAAAGTCCTGGGATTACAGGTCTGAGCTACTGTGTCAGGCATTTTTTTTTTCCTTTGAGACAGGGTCTCACTTTGACACCCCTGGTAGAATGGCATGGCATCATAGCTCACAGCAACCTCAAACTCTTAGGCCAAGTGATCCACTTGCCTCAGCCTAACACAACGCCTATTTCTTTTTTTTTTAATTTTTTTATTTTTTTGTAGAGACAGAGTCTCACTTTACCACCCTTGGTAGAGTGCCATGATGTCACAGGACTCACAGCAACCTCCAGCTCTTGGGCTTCCATGATTCTCCTGCCTCAGCCTCCCGAGCAGCTGGGACTACAGGCGCCCACCACAATTCCCGTCTATTTTTTTTGTTGCAGCTCAGCCAGGGCTGGGTAACACCTGGCTATTTCTTAGAGGCGACATCTTGCTTCTGCTCAGGGTGGTCTCAAACCAATGAACTCAAGCAATCCACCTACTTCGGCCTCCCAGAGTGTTAGGATTACAGCTGTAAACCACCGTGCCTGGCCTTTTTCTTTTTTAGAGACAGAGTCACTCTGTTGCCTAAGCTAGAGTGCTGACTAGGCAGGAGGGTTATTTGAGGCCAGGAGTTCAAGACCAGCCTGGGCAACACAGCAAGAGTCCACCCTTCCCCATCTCTACAAAAAAAATACAAAAATTAGGCTTGGTGCCTGTAGCTCAGTGGTTAGGGCACCAGTCACATACACCAAGGCAGGTGGGTTTGAACCTAGCCTGGGACTGCTAAACAACAAAGACAAATGCAAGCACAAAATAGCCGGGCGTTGTGGCAGGCACCTGTAGTCCCAGCTACTCGGGAGGCGGAGGCAGGAGAATCGCTTGAGCCCAGGAGTTGGAGGTTGCTGTGAGCTGTGACACGACAACACTCTACCAAGGGCAACATAGTGAGACTCTGTCTCAAAAAAAAAAAGAAGTAAAAAAGCAGCTTTGTTGTCTAGGCCAAGGACAGCTGGCAGAGTCCCAGCAAGGCTGAGCAAACCGGCAGGGCCCCCCTAAAAGGGCTCTGCCCTTGGAAAGGGTGAGGGATTGGAAGCAGGACAGAGAGGTGGGCTCTTAACTCAGTCCTAACATACTGCTGCCACTGAACCCTCTCCCAAAACCACCCCCCTCCAAGCATCAGCACCAGTGTGCATCGTGCTCTCACCCTGAGTAGACAGACATAAAGGATAACCTTCCCAAACCAGAGCTGGTCAGATGGATCTGTTCTCTGCAGTGGCTGTTGTTCCTGCTCTCTTCAAATCCTACCAGGCTTGGATCGACACCTTCCTCCTAGGACACCCTGCCTGCCCTGCTATCTTTGGTGACCAGACCCACAGCTGAGTTTTACTTGGTGTGAGCACCTACTCAGGGCCAATAGACACTACCCCCAAGAACCTGGAAAAAGCAGGGGACAAGGGGACAGATCAGCCAGGTCTTTTTCCCCAGGAGGTTCAGAGTTGGGTATAAAAAAAAAATCAAATTTGAAACCACAAAAAAAAAAAAAAAAAAAAAAAGCTCAAAAGACAAGTGATGTGCTACCCTCAGGCCAGATGCTTTAGGTTCCACTAAATATCCAAATATCACCACTTTAGAAATTCCAAATATCACTTTAGTAAATATCCAAATATCACCACTTTAGAAATTCAGTACCCCTTCCCAAATTCTTTCCTTTTGCATACTTAGCTCAGTGAGTTGTGTGAGGGCAGAACTGTGTGTCCCTAGAAACTGGAAGCCAACCCTGCCCTGCACACCCACACAGCAGCCACTCAATGAGCACTTGAATGAACTAAGAGATGCCTAGGGGCGGGGAAGGGGCAGGTACCAGAGAAGAGGCTGTTTCTGAGTGATTTTATGCAAGGATTTGAGCACTTGCTCAATGCCAGGCTTCATTCCAGACATAGGGACACAGTAGTGACCAAGATAGAAAATTCTGCTTTCGGAAATTGATGGTGGGAAGAACAAAGTAGGGTGCGGTGGAGGATGTCAGGACCCAATATGGACGAGAAAGGCTGCAACTGCAAAAACCCAAGGCCTTGCTGGGGAGATGGCATTTGAGTTGAATGAATAAGCCATTTGGACATCTAGGGGAAGACACTGCTGGTAGAAGAATGCCTGTGCAAAGGTCCTGGGGCAGAAGGAAGCCAGTGTGGCCAGAATGGAATGAATGAATGAGGAGAGGTGAATGAGATACCAGGGAACATTGTAGGCGGCTGGGAGGTCCTGAGCTTTTACCAAGTCTGACAAGAGCATTCCAAGCAGTAGTAAAGGCCCCAGAGCAGGACCATGCCCAGCATGTTAGCAGCACAGTGAAGAGACCCATTTGACTAGAGCACAGTAGGAAGAGAGAAAGAGGAGGAGAGAGAAAGGAGGGGATGGGATAGTGATATAGGGCCTGGTGGGCTCCAGGGAGGACTTCACCTTTGACAACCCCCCCACCCCCAATGGGCAAAGGAGGGACAGGCTCTGACTCAGGTGCTCACGGGCGCCCTCTTGTGGCTACTTCAGGGAAGACAGCCTGTGGGACACCAGGGTACAAGCCTGAGGTTACAAGGGACTGGACCAGAGGTGGCAGGAATAGAAAGGTCAGTGAGAGGCTGGGCATGGTGGCTCATGCCTGTAATCCTAGCACTCTGAGAGGCCAAGTTGGGTAGATTATCTGAACTCACAGGTTGGAGACCAGCCTGAGCCAGAGCTAAACCTGTTCTCTAAAGATAGCCAGGCATTGTGATGGGCACATATAGTCCCAGCTACTCAGGAGGCTGAGACAAGAGAATCACTTGAGCCCTAGAGTTTGACGTTGCTGTGAGGTGTGATGCCACGGCACTCTACCTAGGGTGACAAGTGAGACTCTGTCTCAAACAAACAAAAAAAAAAAAGTCAGTAATTGACCCCAGGAGGCCAAGAGAGGTCACAAATCAGGAAGCCCAGGGAGGGGTCCTGACATCTTCAGGCTACTCACCCAGCTCAGCATCCGTCATGGGCAGATGGTTGTCCACCCACTCTTCCGACTTGCCCAGCACCGTGTCAACCCCACTCAACACCATCTGGCCCACACTGGAACCCATGATGGAGTGGACACCGCTGGTCACCACAGACTTGGTCCTGTCCACACCACTCTGCACAGCACCTCGGGTCATGTCCACCGCCTCTGTCATTCGAGTGGCTACTGTGTCCTTGGCACTGGACACCGTGTTGGACATCATCTCTCGGGCCCCCAATACCTTGGATGACATAAGTTCCTTGGTATCTGCTAAGACCTAGGAGATGGGACAGTGTCAGAATCTCCATCCTCTGCTGTACTTGGGTACCCCCTCCCTTGTACCCCAACTTCCAGGAAGGCTGAAAGAGGGACTGACTCCTGGGTGACTTAGTCTGGAATTTTGGACTCAATCACTACATCAGCTAGCACTCTGGGAGGCTGTGATGAGTAGATTGCTTGAGCTCAGGAATTCGAGACCAGCCTGAGCAAGAGTGAGACTCCATTTCTATAAATAATAGAAAAACTGAGGCTAGGCTTGGTGTCCATAGCTCAATGAGTAAGGTGCCAGCCACATGCACCGAGGCTGATGGGTTCAAGCCCAGCCCGGGCCTGCCAAACAACAATAACAACTACAACCAAAAAATAGCTGGGTGTTGTGATGGGTGCCTGTAGTTCCAGATGCTCGGGAGGCTGAGACAAGAGAATCGCTTAAGCCCAAGAATTTGGAGTTGCTGTGAGCTGTGATGGCACAACACTCTACTGAGAGCAACATAGACTCTGTCTAAAAAAAAAAAGAAAAACTGAAGCAAGAGGATAGCTTGAGCCCAAGAGTTTGAGGTTGCTATAGCTATTTTGATGCCACCCAGGGCAACAGCTTGAGACTAGGTCTCAAGAAAAAAAAAAAAAACTCACTGTAGCAGAATGCTTGGGCTGGACTCCTGGCTTGCTACTTCCTAGCTGTGTGTCCTCAGGCAAATCACTCTACCTCTCTGTGCCTCTGTTTCTTGGTTCTTGGCGTGTTTCTGGAGATGGAGGGTGGTGATGGATGCACAACCATGAGAATGTGCTTAACACTACTGAGGTGTATGTTTAAAAAAGATTTAAGACAATAAATTCTATGTTGTGTATTTCACCATGATTAAATTTTTTTTTTTTTTTTTTAATTGAGACAGAGTCTCACTTTGTAGAGTGCCATAGCGTCATAGCTTACAGCAACCTCCAACTTTTGGGCTCAAGCGATTCTCTTCCCTCAGCCTCCCTAGTAGCTAGGACTACAGGCACCCACCACAATGCCTGGCTATTTTTTTGTTGTTGTTTAGCAGGCCTGGGCTAGATTTGAACCCACCAACCCCAGTGCGTGTGGTTGGCACCCTAACAACTGAGTTACAGGCACCCAGCCCTTGATTAAAAATTTTTTAAACTGGCTGGGCACCCATAGCTCAGAGGTTAGGATACCACCCACATGCTCTGGGGCTGGCAGGTTCAATCCCGGCCCAGGCCTGCTAAACAAAAAATAACAACAACAAAAAAAAATAGCCAGGTGTTGTGGTAAGCACCTATAGTCTAGCTAGTAGGGAGGCTGAAGCAAGAGAATCACTTGAACTGAAGTGGGAGGTTGCTGTGAGCTATGATGCCAGAGCACTCTACCGAGGGTGACAAAGTGAGACTCTGTCCCAATTTAAAAAAAAAGGAAAAATTTAAAACAAATGGAACTTGAATGGAAATGTTTATAGCCGCATGAGTCATAATAGCCTTGAAATAGGCACAACATAAGTGTTCACGAACTGATGAGTGCACACACACGTGTCCACCCATACAATGGGATATTATTCAGCCCTAAAAAGGAATGGAGCTGTGACACATACTATGACATGAATGGACCTTGAACATATTATGAAGGAAAGAAACCAGACACAAGAGGTCACATAGCATATGCTCACATTTATGCAAAAAACGGCAGAAGAGGCAAATCCACAAAGACAGAAAGCAGATTAGTGGGCTCAGCACCCGTACCTCAGTGAGGAGGGCGCTGGCCACATACACCACGGCTGGTGGGTTCAGGCCCAGCCCAGGCCTCAGAAACAACAATGACAACAGCAACGAAAAACTGCTGGAAGTTGTGGCAGGTGCCTGTAGTCCCAGCTATTCGGGAGGCTGAGGCAAGAGAATCGCTTAAGCACAAGAGTTTGAGGTTGCTATAAGCTGTGAGGCCACAGCACTCTACCCAGGGGGACATAGTGAGACTCTGTTTCCAAAAAAAAAAAAAAAGAAAGAAAGAAAGAAAGAAAGAAAGAAAGAAAGAAAGAAAGAAAGAAAGAAAAGAATATTAGTGGTTGTCAGAGGGCTGGGAGATGGGGACTGCTGATGGGGACGGGGCTGCTTTTGGGCTGATGAAAATGTTCTAAAATTGACGGTGATGGTTGCACAACCTGGATATCCTAAAACCAAGGAATTGTAGCCCTTAAATGGGGCAGCTATAGTATGGCACGTAAATCCTATCTTAGTAAAGGCACTCAACAAAAACTGCTGACACACTGTGCTAGGATTATGCAACTATGAGGCTACTAGCCACACGAGGCTATTTACATTTAAAATAATTAAAGTTGCATAATATTAGGAATTCATTTTCTCAGTTGTGTGAGCCACATTGATCTAAGGGCTCATTCACCATGTGTAGCTGATGCTTTCCATACGGGGTGACACAGTGAGAGGAAAGGTGTGTACCAGAGAGTTCTATTGGACTGCGGTGAGCGAGGAGGAGCTTTTGTGAGTGGGAAGACTCTTAGGAAGTAAGGTTGGAACAGAGATGTGAAAGACGAGTCCACGAAGCAGGAAAGGCCTGTACAAAGGTCCCGAGGTAAGACTGAGATCGGCATGTTAATTTATTTGCCTCCACAGAATCCAAGTTCCATGAAGGAAAGGACTGTTTCTATTACCACATCCCCAAATATAAGTGGAGCATGTGGGCACTGACAGCGCTTAGCAAGGATGAAAGGCAGTGGGTTTGGAGTATAACAAGTGAGGTGGCCAATGAGGGGAGGGAAGGGATTAGGTCAGATCAGGTCGGTGAGGACTTTGGTCTGAGCAAGGTGGAAGCTGCAAGGACTTTTTTTGTTCCTTTAAGAAATAGGGTCTCATTTGTAATCCTAAAACTCTGGGAGGCCGAGGTGGCTGGATTGCCACCAGGCTGACTAGTTTTTTCATTTATTGCGGGTTGTTTTCTTTGGCCAGGGCTGGGTTTGAACCCACCACCTCCAGTATATGGGCCCAGTGCCCTACTCCTTGAGCCACAGGCGCCACCCCATTTTACATTTTTTTCTTAGAGGTGGGATCTTGCGATGTTGCCCAGGCTGGTCTTGAATTCTGGGCCCCAAGTGATTCTCCTGTCTCAGCCTCCCACAGCACTGGGATTATAGACATGACCCACCACACCTGGCCCACAAAAGGGGTTTTGACCAGAGCTGGCTGGCATTGGGTTTATTCATCTCAATGGGGATGCGGACAAGCAAAAAGCTGCTGAGCTTGTGTATCTAATAAAGCTACAACCTGCACATTCCAGACCCTGGAAGGTCCCATGTCAGCCGAGCCTCCAGGGGCTCCTGAGGCTGATACTCTTTACCTTCTCCGTGGGCTGGTGCAGGATAGGCAGGTTTTCCTCCAGCTTGTCTAGGCCTCTGTGGGCATATTCACTGGCTGATGCAACTATGGATGGAGCAAGACAAACACCTGTTACTGCCCCTCCAGGGCCTGCCACCTTGGACTGATTTGGGGGGTACAGGACCAGGGGTAAAGCAGACCCCCAGAATCAGCCAGGAGTGGGGGGATGTGATGCTCTCCAGACTTGACTTACTCTGGGGCTCCAGCTTGCCGAGGATGGGCTGGGCCCCACTGACCGCAGCTGCCGTCAGGGTCTTCACGCCCTTCTCAGCTACATCACAGATGGTCTTGACGTGAGGGTGGCTCTCCTTAGTGGAGGCATAGGCAGCGGACACCATCTCACAGGTGGAGCTGATGAAGGGCATGCTGGCCACACGTTCCACCACACTCGGCTGCTGCGGCAAAGAGACAGCTCAGATAAGCGGGGCTGGGGAGGCAGACACTTAGGTGGGAAACCCAGAGAGCTCTATGGTTTTGCCCTCACTCCCGGCTGGTGCAACAGCTCAGCTCACACAGGCTTTGCATCCAGGAGGTTGCACAAGCCAGGAACTTTGATCTTCTGTCACATCCTTCCTTTATCTTAGATTTACAGCTCATGTGTTTGAGTGACCTTTACCAGGGACAAGAAGAGCCCCATTCTTGTGGCACTTAGGGTCTAACATGATGATTTTTGTTTGTTTATTTTTTTGGAGACAGTCTATGTCGCCCTCGGTAAAGTGCCATGGTGTCACAGCTCACACCAACCTCAAGCTCTTGGGCTTAAGCGATTCTCTTGCCTCAGCCTCTCAAGTAGCTGGGACTATAGGTCCCCACCACAACGTCCGGCTATTTTTTGGCTGGAGTTGTCATTGTTGTTTGGCAGGCCCGGACTGGATTCAAACCTGCCAGCTCTGGTGTATGTGACTGGCACCCTAAGCTACAGGAGCAGAGTCTGATTTTTTTTTTTTTTTTTAAGACAAAGTCCTAGGCTCAGTGCCTTATAGCTCAAGCGGCTAGGGCGCCAGCCACATGCACCAGAGCTGGTGGGTTTGAATCCAGCCTGGGCCTGCCAAATGACAACTATAATCAAAAAGTAGCCGGGAGTTATGGTAGGCACCTGTAGTCCCAGCTACTTGGGAGGCTGAGGCGAGAGAATCTCTTAAGCCCAAGAGTTTGAGGTTGCTATGAGCTGCGATGCCAGGGAACTCTACCCAGGGCAACTGCTTGAGACTCGTTCTAATAAAAAAAAAAAAAAAAAAGGCAGGGTCTTGCTCCGTCGCCCAGGCTGGAATGCAGTGGTACAATCATACCTCAAAATAGCCTCTAACTCCTGGGCTCAAGCAATCCTCCTTTCTCAGCCTCCTGAGCAGCTGGGACTATAGGCGCATGCCTGGATGCCTAGCTAATTTTTCTGTTTCTTTTCTTTTTTTTTTTTGAGACAGAGTCTCACTTTGTCACACTTGGTAGAGCGCTATGGCATCATTGCTCACAGCAACCTCAGACGCTTGGGCTCAAGTAATCCTTTTGCCTCAGCCTCCCAAGTAGCTGGGACTACAGGCACTCACCACAATGCCTGCCTAGTTTCAGAGACAGGATCTTGCTTTTGCTCAGGCTAGTCTCAAACTTCTGAACTCAGGCAATCCAGAATGCTAAGATTCCAGGTGTGAGCCACCATGCCTGGTCCTCTACTTTTTTTTTTTTTTTTTTTTTAGAAATGGGATCTTGCAGGCTGGGTGACGTCGCTCACACTTATAATCCTAGAACTCTAGGAGCCTGAGACAGGTAGATTGCCTGAGCTCACAGGTTCAGGACCAGCCTGAACAAAAAGCGAGACCTCTTCTCTACTAAAAATAGAAAAACTGAGGCAATGGGAGACTGAGGCAAGAGAATTGCTTAAACCCAAAAGTTTGAGGTTGCTGTAAGCTATGACACTAGAGCAACTCTACCAAGGGCAACACAGTGAGATGAAAGAAAAGAAAAGAAAAGAAAAGAAAAGAAAAGAAAAGAAAAGAAAAGAAAAGAAAAGAAAAGAAAAGAAAAGAAAAGAAAAGAAAAGAAAAGAAGGCAAGAGGATTGTTTGAGTCCAACAGTTGGAGGTTGCTTGAGCTATGATGCCACAGCTCTCTATCCAGGGCAACAGCTTGACTCTGACTCAAAAAAAAGAAAGAAAGGAAGGAAGGAAGGAAGGAAGGAAGGAAGGAAGGAAGGAAGGAAGGAAGGAAGGAAGGAAGGATCTTGCTATGTTATCCAGGCTGGTCTTGAACTCTTGGCCTCGAGCAATTCTCCTGCCTCAGCTGCTCAAAACACTGGGATCACAGGTGTGAGCCACAGTACCCAGATGTTGTTTCTTTTCTAACAGGTTTACTGAGATCTAATTCAGACAACATAAATTTCATCCTCTGAAAACACCATTCATGGTTTTTAAATATAATCAGAGGATGTTGTACAACCATCACCACTATCTAATTTCAGAACTTTTTCCATCATCCCCAAAGGAGACCCTATGCCCACTAGCAGTCACCCACCCAGCCTTCTTCCTCCCTCTGAAACCACTAATCTGCTTCCTGTTTCAACTCCAATAATGGAGTTGCCTATTCTGCATATTTTGCATAAAGGGCATTATATAGGGAAGATGTGGCTTCTCACTGAGCGTGGCGTTTTTGTTTTTTTTTAAAGCACAATTTATTTTATTTTTATTTTTTGCAGTTTTGGCCAGGGCTGGGTTTGAACCTCCCACCTCCGGCATATGAGGCCAGCGCCCTACTCCTTTGAGCCACAGATGCCACCCTGAGCATGGCATTTTTAAGTCTACTTTGTTTTATGTATTAGAGCCTCATTCCTTTTCATGGCTGAATAATACTCCACCACCCACTAGTTCTATAAATAAAGATTTATTGGCACATGGCCATGCCCATTCATTTATACATTCTTTGTGTCTACTTTCCTGCTACAAGGGCAGAGCTGAGAATAGTGATAAAAGCAAATGACCCATACTGAAGATATTTACTATATAGCCCTGTGGACCCCTGACACAGACAAAATATAATATCAGGTGACATGTGCCAAGAAGAAAAGAAAAGCAGATTAAGAAGCTACTAACTGGAAGGGGAGCTGTCAACATTAAGGTGGTCAGGGAAGGCTTCTTGGAGGAGGTAACATTTAAGATAAGGCCTCACTAGAGAGGGAGGAAATGAGTAACACGTGTGGCTATGAGAATAATGTTCCCAGCCTGTGCTAGTCAACATGGCAGCCACTAGCCACATGTGGCTACTTAATTAAAATTAAATTCAACTGAATATTTTTAGGTGAACTGGCCACATTTGCAGTGCATAATAACCACATGTGGGTAGTAACTTCTATATTGGATGGCTGATGTTTCATTTCCCATTATCATAGAAAATCCTACTAGATAGCATAAGACATGGAGAAAATAGCAAATGCAAAGGCCCTGGGGTGGACCAGTAGGCTGTGTTTGAAGAGGAATAAGGAGATGTCAGGTGCAGTGGCTTATGCCTATAAAAAATACAGCACCTCCAATGTACATTTAATGTGAGTGACATTTATGATATGTAAATTATCTCAACAAACTAGTTTGGGTTTTTTTTGAGACAGTTCTCACTTTGTCACTCTCAGTAGAGTGCCGTGGCATCACAGGTCACAGCAATCTCAAACTCTTGGGCGTAAACGATTCTCTTGCCTCAGCCTCCCAAGTAGCTGGAACCATAGGCTCCTGCTACAATGTCTGGCCATTTTTAGAGACGAAGCTTTGCTCTGGCTCAGGATAGTCTCGAACCTGTGAGCTCAGGCAGTCCAAATGCCTTGGCCTCCTAAGTGCTGGGAATACAGGCATGAACCACTGCGCCCAGCTAACATAGTTTTTAAAAAACGTTGTAATTTCATGCTGTGGAATATCACTCAGCCATGAAAAGGAACAAGACTTTGCCATTGGTTACAACATAGATGAACCTTGAGGATACTGTGCTCAATGAGAGAAGCAGACACAGAAGGAAACACAGTGTGTGACTCCATTTAGGTGGAATGTCCAAACAGGCAGGTCCACAGAAATAAGCAGTGGATTTATAGTTCCCAGGGGCTGGAGTGAAGGATGGGGTGTCTTTTTGGTGGGACAAAAAATGTTTTAAAACTGTATTGTAGGCTGGGCGAGGTGGCTCATGCCTGTAATCCTAGCACTCTGGGAGGCCGAGGCAGGTGGATTGCCTGAGCTCACAGGTTCGAGACCAGCCTGAGCCAGAGTGAGACCATGTCTCTAAAAAAAAAAAAAAGCTGGGCATTGTGGCAGGTGCCTATTGTCCCAGCTACTTGGGAGGCTAAGGCAAGACAATCGCTTAAGCACAAGAGTTTGAGGTTGTTCTGAGCTGTGATGCCATGGCACTCTACCAAGGGCAACAAAGTGAGACTGTGTCTCAAAAAAAAAAACAACTATATTGTAGACATCGTCACACAACTTTGTAAGCTTTACTAACAATAATTAAATGGCATACTTTATAAGGTGCATTCTACCATATGAGGATTCAAAATTGTTTATTAAAAAGAGGTCTTTATTTAAATTGGGGATAAGGGAGCTAGAATAGAAATTGGCTTCCTAAGGGATCACTAAGAGAACTTTCAGAGATAAGGACAATTTGGCTCTGGAGAGGGGGGAGGGAGCAGGTAGTGTCAGACAGAGCCCTGCCACCCAAGTTGCTACAAGAGCTGTTGAGATTCTCATTTCTCCCACCTCACGCAGAGCACGAGGTAACCTGAAGCCCACTCAGTAACACACCCCTCCAGCTTCCATGCGCAGCTAGTGGGTCCCTGCCTTCCTGCCAGGTTATCCCAGTGTGGGAAGCCTCACTGTCACAGTCCCTGACCCCAGCTCTTTCTCACCTGCTGTACTGGTTCTTCCACTGTCATTTGGGTGCCAGCATTGGCCTCTGTCTCACTGGCAGACATGGTCTCAGCAGCAAGCGCTGTAAACAGAGGGAACAGACAAGGCATATCCTGCCTGGACTTTTCTCTGGAGGGAGGGGCCAGGCCACGTTGGAACTGAAGAACAGAGGGCTCATACCTGCCCATCAACACCCCATTGCTACAAGAGTCACCTGTGGACCTTGTCCAACAGCAGGTGGCGAGTCAGCAGGTCTGGGCTGGGCCAACCTATCTCTGCAGTTCTAACAAACTCCCATATGGCAGTGGTGACACAGCTTGCCTCAGTCCATACCTTGAGGCATTAGGTTTGGGAGCAGCCCCTTCAAGGGCTCACCAGTTTCACCTGTACTTCACAGAAACAGGTACGGTCCAAAAACCTCTACAGAGGGCAATTTGCCAAAAGCTGGCAAAAGCTGGCACCTTCCCTTTGTCCCAGAAACCTTACTTCAGGGAAGATGCCACACCTGCATTGCTAGCTGGGCCAAGGTGTGTGTACCTGTCACCCACAAAATGATAATAGAAGCAACCTGGATGCCCAGTGAAAGAGGACTAAAACAAAACAAAAGAGTCAGGCACAGTGGCTCACGCCTCTAATCCCAGCACTTGGGAGCCTGAGGAGGGTAGATTGCCTGAGCTCACAGGTTCGAGACCAGTCTGAGCCAGAGCGAGACCCTGTCTCTAAAAAATAGCCAGGCATTTCGGCAGGTGCCTATAGTCCCAGCTACTTGGGAGACTGAGGCAAGAGGATCGCTTGAACCCAAGAGTTTGAGGTTGCTGTGAGCTATGACTCCATGGCGCTCTACCAAGGGTGACCAAGTGAAAACTCTGTCTCAAAAACAAAAAACCAATCAAAACCAGCATGTCCCAATGCAATACCTCAAGAATGAGATTTATGGGTGGCGCGTGTGGCTCAGTGAGTAGGGCGCCGTCCCCATATACCGAGAGTGGCAGGTTCAAACCCACCTCCGGCCAAACTGCAACAAAAAAATAGCTGGGCGTTGTGGCAGGCGCCTGTAGTCCCAGCTGCTACGGAGGCTGAGGCAAGAGAATCGTGTAAGCCCAAGAGCTGGAGGTTGCTGTGAGTCCTGTGGCACTCTACTGAGGGCGGTAAAGTGAGACTCTGTCTCCACAAAAAAAAAAAAAAATGAGATTTATGCAAAACTGACACAGACCAAGATATTAAGAGACAAAAAGCATCCAGTGAAGTGTCAAACTTTTTTTTTTTTTGCAGTTTTTGACTGGGGCTGTGTTTGAACCTGCCACCTCCGGCATATGGGGCCAGCACCCTACCCCTTTGAGCCACAGGTGCCACCCAGGGCAAACTTTTTTTATTGAAATAAAGTCTCAAATTGTCAGCCTTAGTACAGTGCCATGGCATCATGGCTCACAGCAACCTCAAACTCTTGGGCTCAAGTGATCCTCTTGCCCCAAGTAGCTGGGACTAGAGGAGCCTGCCACAACGACCAGCTGATTTTTAGATACGGGGTATTGTGCTTGCTCAGGCTGGTCTCGAAATCCTGACCTTAAGCAATCCACCCACCTAGGCCTCCCAGAGTGCTAGGATTACCTGATTGAGTCACCATGCCCAGCCAGGGCAAATGTTTTTGCTTGCATTTGCATGGAATCTTTAAAAAGACAGAAGGGGCCTGGTGCAGTGGCTCATACCTGCAATCCTAGCACTCTGGGAGGCCAAGGTGGGTGGACTGCCCAGAGTTCACAGATTTGAGACCAGCCAGAGCGATACCTCATCTCTAAAAATAGCCAGTAAGTGTGGCAGGCATCTGTAGTCCCAGATACTTGGGAGGCTGAGGCAAGAGAATTACTTGAGCCCAAGAGTTTAAGGTTGCTGTGAGCTGTGATGCCACAGCACTCTATGAGGGCAACATAGTGAGAACTCTGTCTCAAAAAATAAATAAATAAAATAAAGAGACAGAAGAATTTTTTTTTTTGAGACAGTTTTGTTACATCATCCTCAGTAGAGTGCCATGGCATCACTGCTCACAGCAACCTCAAACTCTTGGGCTTAAGCGATTCTCTTGCCTCAGCCTCCAAAGTAGCTGAGACTACAGGCGCTCACTAGAGTGCCCAGCTATTTTTTTGTTGCAATTGTCATTATTATTTTAGCAGGCCTGGGCTGGGTTTGAACCCACCACCCTTGGTGCATGTGGCTGGTGCTGAGCCAAGATAGAAGAAACTTGACAGTGGCTGCCTCTTCAACAGGAGGATTGCATAGCGGGGGGGTGGGATGGGAAGTAGGTCTCTGACTATGGAGCCAGGTAGTTAGCATTACTTATTCACAAAACAGTTAGGGGCTGGGCATAGTGGCTCATGTCTGTAATCCTAGCATTCTGGGAGGCTGAGACAGAAAGAAAGACACTTGACGTCAGGAGTTTAAGACCAGCCTGAGCAAGAGCAGGCCACATAAACCAGAGCTGGCAGGAGCTTGACGCCTGTTGCTCAAGTGGCTAAGGCCCCAGCATACATACACCTGAGCTGGCAGGTTCGAATCCAGCCCGAGCCCGCCAAACAACAATGATGGCTACAACCAAAAAATAACTGGGCATTGTGACGGGCGCCTGTAGTCCCAACTACTTGGGAGGTGGAGGCAGAAGAATCACTTGAGCCCAGGAGTTGGAGGTTGCTATGAGCTGTGATGCCATGCCACTCTACCCAGGGCTACAGCTTGAGGCTCTGCCTCAAAAAAAAAAAAAAAATTTAGGCTTTTTAAAAAAAGGTAGGAAGATCACCGCAGACCAATCTTGTCAGACTCAAGTGTGCACTCCATTTTCCTGGCCAGGTGAGATGAGGAAGTCATGGCACCATCAGACCAGACTCCTGGAGGGAAGCCAGGAGTTTCAGCTCTGCCCATACAATGTGATGTTGAGCAAGGGAGTCCCTCTGCACTGCCCTCAGTCATCTCACCTGTAAAAAGGGGCTAAACGTAGTGTCTACCTTAAAGGCTGGTTTCCTGGTGTGAGCCTAAGAACCCCTGAGTTTGATTCTGCACATTTCCTTCCAGAGGAAGGATGCCCAGCCTCCTGGTGGCCTTGCTTTGACATGTACCCTAAGCAAAATCCAGCAAAATGGTGTTTTGGGGAGCACGGGACCTGTCTTTAATCTCTGCTTTGCAACTCACTAACAGTGTGAGTGTCAGAGGACAAGACCTCCAGGAACCTCACTCGCCACATGTGTGAAACAGGACAACCCTTTCACATTAGCTTGGAGTCACTGGGGACTGAAGGAGATGCTGGACCAGGGGAGCTAGCTCAGGGCCTGGCACATAAGTAGGTGCTCAGTGAACAGAACCATCTCACCCTGCTTTGGCTTCTCCATACAAACGGGTGCAGCCAGACAGTAATGCTTGTTACAAAGGTTCCCCAACTAAGAAGTCAGGTAAGAAGACAAGACACACCCAACTCCTAGGATCAGTGCTGACACTCTGTTATTCCCCTCACCTTCTTCTGAGCCTGAGCTCACCGGTCCAAGAACAGATTCTCAAGTCTTAGAAGGATTTGGGCAGCTTCCTCACATCCCCTCTGGCCACCAATCCCTCCTGCAGCTGGTTCAACCAGGGGTGGCTTTTGCAGATGTCGGTGCACTATTAAGGCCCTTGGGGTCAGTGACCCATCTGCCGCTAACCCCAGTGGCCAGAGCAAGAGCTAGTTAAAGCTGAAGCGACCCTCCCCCTCCACCGTCTAATCTCTGCTATTTAGGAAAACCCAAAGCTGGGGACTCTCCAGTTAAGGGACATACAGCCATCTGGCAGCTGCCTCGGCATGCTAAAACGGGACTTTAAAAATTCCAAGAGTCTAAGGTCCCAGGCCCAGCCCGGACAAAAGCCTGGAAGCAGAGAACGGAGTGGCCTTCTCACATGTGCAATACCGGGGCCGCACCCGCCCAGGGGAGCGGGCAGGATTTGACTAAGACCTCCTCAACGTCAGTTGGGAGGCCCGGAGGCGGGGGTGGGCGGTGGGCGGTGAGGGGTGGGGGGCGGGGCGGTGGGAGGAGGGCTGAGCAGCAGGGAAGCTGCTTTCAAACCGCATCAGCAAAAGCAAGCGCGCTGCAAAGTGAGGGACTCTGGAGCGCCGGAAGACCGAGAGCACCCATTTGCAAGTGGTTTTGTCCTCATTCGTTCTCTTCCAAAGTTCCACCACACGAGAAAAGAGTTTGAAAGTCTGAGCTTGTTGCAGAAGTTGAAGTTTTTGGGGGGGAGGGGCGAAGGTGAGTCAGCCCGGACTGGAGATCCCTCCCCAGACCGCAGAGCATGGCAAATACACCCCTCTCCGCTAAGGCTCTCCCCGTCCCCTCTGTCCCTGGAGCACCCCAGGACTCGGCGGACCCTGTCCCCAGCTAATTTGGAGCGCCCCCGCCTCTCACCACAGTCTGCGGGACGTCCGAGACGCGGCGGCCAAGACTTCCAAGACCAGTTCCAAGACTGGCCCGGACGGGGCAGGCTTTTACCTCGTGGGGCAAGGGCACCCGAGAGTGACGGACCGAAAGACCAATCGGGTCGGGGGACGCCCCAGCCGGACCCCGCCTGTGCCCCGCCCCTTCTCTGCTTAGTGGAGTCCAGGAGGTGCTAGGCGCCCTGCCCTGGACTGGGGAGGAGGGGACGGCGATTCCTGGACTCCCCCAGACCCCCCCCGCACCCTGTGAACTCAGCCCTGGGACGTTAGTGAGATCACGGCCCACCACGTGGAATCTGGGGTCTTCCTGGCCCCCTATTTCTCCACAGGCCAAACTGAGGCTGAAAGACCCCAGCAATCGTTGCCCAGCTCCGCAATACGAGCGACTTCAACCACAGCGGTGAACACATATTGAGGCCTTCTGCTTGCCCCATCCGGCATCCCACCACTTCATCTTCCTAACCCTCCTCATTTTACAGTTAACGAAACTGGGACCCAGAGAGGGTCAGCCACAGCCAGCTCCCCACACACACACACTCTGGCTCTTGGATCAACCTCTTCCTGAAGTTGCTCACGCTTGGATTTTTTTTTTTTTTTTTGGACAGGGTATCGCTCTATATACTGCAGTGGAATCGCCACAGCTCGCTGCAAACTCCCAACTTCTGAGCTCAGGCGATCCTCTGGCTTCAGCCTGGGGACGACAGGTGTGCACTACCACACCTGGATAATTTTCCTTTTTGTAGAGACAGGGTTTTGCTAAATTGCCCAGGCTAGTATTGAATGTCTCAGCCTCCCAAAGTGCTAGGATTACAGGCATGAACCACTGCATCCAGGACTCCATTTGGACCTCTGCCCCTCCCCCACAAAAAATTCTTTATCCTCTGGGTCTGTAAACCAAGATCTCAATCTCAGATGGCCCCAGGAGTCAGGCAGGAGGTAAACATCTCTGCTGAGGGGTAGCAACCTGTCCTACCTAGAGAAGTGGGGCAGAGACCCACTTGGGGATTTGCAGATCCACCAGAATTTCAGCCTGCAAAAGTGCCAGCCCTTAGGAAACAATTGAACCAAATAAAACCCAACTGGGGCTGTATTTGGCCCCCAGGGCCACCAGTTTGCAACCTCTGCTAAATTAGGTGAATTGGGGATGAGGCTTCTGGAACCTCTAAACAGAATGAGAAAATAGAAAACATTGAGTATCTGACTGAGTGCTTTTTTTCTTTTTTGATAAGGTCTACACTAGCATTATGCAATAGAACTTTCTGCAATGTTGAGAATGTTTTAGAATTCTGTAGCATCCTATATAATGGCCCCAGCATCATATGGCTTTGCATACTGAGAAAATGAATGTTTAAATTTAAGTCACCATGTGCAGCAAGTCAGATTCCTAAGACAGTCTGAGAACCCAAAATGGTTAATGCCATAAACTGCACAGATAAAAAGTTCATGATGTCTGCTACATGCCTTTTACTACCTATTCATTGATTCAACCATATTTATTGAGCCCCTGTGCTGGGTGCAGAGGCACATCAGTTAGCAAAACATAAGAAGAATTCCAGCCCGTGTGACACTCACTATCCAGTGGGAGAGATAATAGTATGCAAGATAATTGAGTAAACTTTCTACTCATTGGTCAGGTGGTAGAAAAGCAAAGAAAGACACTGGGATCAAAATGTGGAGGCTGTAGCTTTTAATAAGGTGATTTAGGGGAGGCGTTTCTAAGAGACTTTTCAGTGTGGAAGTGAAGGATAAAGAAGGAACCACGAGCTATATAGGAAGAGTGTTCCAGAGAAAGCACACAACCCAAGCAAAGGCCCTGGGGCAGGACCACACCTACAATGAGGGTAGGCCCAGGCTGCTGGAGCAGAATGAGGAAGGGGAGAGAGACAAGGGGAGGGTGGAGAGGGTGGAGAGGGTGGGGAGGACTCAAAGAGATGAAAGAACTCATCCAAGGGCATAGAGCTCCAAGGTCAGTGGGAGATATGCCCAGTAACCTTCAACTACCACATGTCCTTCGGTGCCAAATAACTTAATTATGATTTGGAAAAGAAAGTCCTGATGCTTTTGCCCCACATCTTGGGAGCAAAAGGGCCAAGGAAGCAGCTGGACCTAGGAAAGTGGGAAGAGCTAGAGAGATAGTAGGCTGAAGGAGACCAGAGTGGCAAGGGTGTGTTATGCTGCTCAGGTGCCAGTGTGAGTGGAGGAGAGGGTAAGACTCCTTAATTCCACCTGTCCAACATCCACTGCCCCCTCCTCCCAGAAGCCTTACCTGTCTACCCCACCCAGGATCCCCCAGACTAGGATTGGCAGATAAAATACAGGATGCCCTGTTAAATTTTACTTTCAGGTCTGGCAGTACCTGTAACTTACTAGGTAGGGCGCGGGCCACATACAGAGGCTGGCAGGTTCGAACCCAGCCCCGGCAAACTAAAACAACAATGACAACTGCAACAAAAAAACATAGCCATGCGTTGTGGTGGGCGCCTATAGTCCCAGCTACTTGGGAGGCTGAGGCAAGAGAATTGCTTAAGCCCAAGAGTTTGAGGTTGCTGTGATACCATAGCACTCTACCAAAGACAACACAGTAAGACTCTGTCTCAAAACAAACAAGCAAAAAATTTACTTTCAGGTCAACAAAAAGCACATTTGATTTTGGTATGAGTATATTCCTTGAGATACATGCAAAAATTATTCATTGTTGACCTGAAATTTAAGTTTAGCCAGGGTATTCTTTTTTTTTTTTTTTTTGAGACAGAGTCTCAGTATATCGCCCTTGGTAGAGTGCCGGCCGTGGCATTACAGCTCACAGCAACCTCAAACTCTTGCACTTAAGTGATTCTCTTGCCTCAGCCTCCCAAGTAGCTGGGACTAGAGGCGCCTGCCACAACGCCTGGCTAAGCCAGGATGTTCTTTTTACTTTGTTTCGTTTGTGTTTGTGTTAAATCTGACAACCATACTTCATCCCCCTGTCTTTTTCTCTACCCCAGTATAGTCCTTAAGGAGGCTCTGTCTCCTCCTAGCCTCAGGGGCCTAGGTCTAGTTCTCTCCCATTTTCTAGAAAAGGAAAGTGAAGGTCAGAGAGGCAGAGCAACTTGCCTTGGGTCACACAGCTGGAAATTGCCAATCACAGGGTTTGAACCCAGAGTTGTCAACGTCTCTGCTTTTGAGATTGCCTCTTTCTTCTTCTCCTCTTCTTTCTCCTCATCTTTACCTCCTCCCACTGCAAGAGCTCCAAAAACTCTCCTGTTCTTTTCCACTGACAGTAGGAGAACGGCAGAAGATCTGTGCCACAAGGTGGCGCTGCGGATCACAGATTGATGCCACCTTGGTCCAGGTGTCCCGCTGTCTTCTAACCTTTACCTGTGTCCATCCATCCATTTATAAAACGTGTCCTGTTATCTGTTAGCCAGGTCTGTGATTCACGGGATATTCATTCAACAAGCAACTATTAAGCACTTGCTGTATGTCAGCCCTGAGCAAGGTAGCCCTGGAGACCTAGTCTCAACATCTGCCTGCCCAGAACCCAGGCTGACAGAGTTGCATTGAGACTTTTGGGGGCCTGAGGCACTTTTTACCTTTGGGGGCCTCTCCCTCCGTAAAAAAAAAGATACTGAAAATAATCTTCCACCATCAGATTGGTATAAAGACAAATACAGACATCCCACAACTCACAATGGTCCAACTTTGCAATTTATTTATTTATTTATTTATTTTTCTTTATTCTTTTGAGACAAGAGTCTCAAGCTATTGCCCTGGGTAGAGTGCCGTGGCATTACAACTCACAGCAACCTCCAACTCTTGGGCTTAAGTGATTCTCTTGCCTCAGACTCCCAAGTAACTGAGACTACAGGCGCCTGCCACGTCTGGCTATTTTTTTGTTGTTGCAGTTATCATTGTTGTTTTAGTTGGCCTGGGTTGAACCTGCCAGCCTCAGTGTATGTGACCAGAGCCCTACCCACTAAGCTATGGGCACTGCCCAACTTTGCAATTTAGCTCACAGTAACTTCAAACTCTTGGGCTGAAGAGATCCTCTTGCCTCATTCTCTCCAGTAGCTGGGACTATAGGCACCTACCACAATGTCCGAGTAGTTTTGCTATTTTTATTAGAGATAGTGGACTCACTCTTGTTCAGTCTGGTCTCAGACTCCTGAGCTCAAAGGATCCTCCTTCCTTAGCCTCCCAAAGTGCTAGGATTACAGATGTGAGCCACTGTGCCTGGCATTAGATGCTTTTTTTTTTTTTTTTTTGAGACAGAGTCTCACTATGTCCCCCTCCGTAGAGTGCTGTGGCATCACAGCTCACAGCAACCTCAAACTCTTGGGCTCAAGCAATTCTCTTGCATCATCCTCCCAAGTAGCTGGGACTACAGATGCCTGCCAGAACGTCCAACTATTTTTACTTTTTTATTTTTTATTTTTTAGAGACAGAGTCTCACTTTGTTGCCCTGGGTAGAGTCCTATGGTATCACAGCTCACAGCAACCTCCAGCTCTTGGGCTTAGGCGATTCTCTTGCCTCAGCCTCCCGAGTAGCTGGGACTATAAGTGCCCACCACAACACCCAGCTATTTTTTTGTTGCAGTTTGGCTGGGGCCGGGTTTGAACCTGCTACCCTTGGTATATGGGGCTGAGGCCCTACTCACTGAGCCACAGGTGCTGCCCCTGGCTACTTTTTGTTGTTAGCTGGCCCAGGCCAAGTTCGAACTCGCCAGTCTCAGTGTATATGGTTGATGCCATAACAACTGTGCTACAGGCGTGGAGCCCATTATTTTATTCATTTTTTTTTTTTATTTATTTTTCTGAGACAGAGTCCTCTGTCACCCTCAGTAGAGTGCTGTGGTGTCACAGCTGACAGCAACTTCCAATTCTTGGGCTTAAGCAATTCCTCTTGCCTCAGCCTCCCAAGTAGCTGGGACTACAGGTGCCTGCCACAACGCCTGGCTATATTTTTGTTGTAGTTGTCATTGTCATTAGCAGGCCCTAGCTGGATTCGAACCACTAGCCTCAGTGTATGTGGCTGGTGTTCTAACCACTGAGTTATAGTGCTGAGCCTAATTAAATGAATTTTTGACTCATGACATTTTCATTTTATGATTCCACTGGGATGTAGCCCCACCATAAGTCAAAGAGCATCTATATAATCTCAGCTCAGTTCATTGTTATATATCGAGTGTGTTTTGCTTTTTTTTTCCCTTGAGACAGAGCCTCAAGCTGTCACCCTGGGTTGAGTGCCATGGCATCACAGCTCACAGCAACCTCCAACTCCTGGGCTCAAGCAAGTTTCCTGCCTCTGCCTCCCAAGTAGCTAGAACTACAGGCACCCGCCACAACGCCCAGCTATCCCTTGGTTGCAGCCATCATTGTTGTTTGGCAGGCCCCAGGCTGGATTCGAACCCACCAGCTCAGGTGTATATGGCTGGTGCCTTAGCCGCTTGAGCCACAGGCGCCGAGCCATATATTGAGTGTTATTATAGTTATTTTTTTTCTCCTGATTTCGACAGAAATTAAAATGAAAACATTTATATTAATTATATTAATTCCTTAAAGTGTTTAGGCCCTGGGCCTCCTCTATCTGATGGATGAGTAGGTTATGGTGATTAGGTGGAGAAAATAGAGGATTCTCAGAGCTCCAAGAGTAAGGAGGTGTACAGGTATGGGGGAGTCCCTAGGAGGTGCTGAACACAGGAAGTTGGGAGTAGTCCTAGAAGGCTTCCAGGAGGTAGTGAAGTCTAAGCTGAGACCTGAGAAATGTTCAGTCTCAGGCAAGTAAATTTACCTAAGAAGCGTTCCAGGTAAAGGTAATGGAGAGTGTGAAGACACAGAACGAGGTGGAGGATAAAATGCGACAGTAGGGAGAGTGGTCAGGGAGAAGAGACGAAACTGGACAGGTTGGCAAGAGCCAAGCTGCCAGTTCTGAAGGCACTGGGAAGCCAGAGAAGGTTCTGGATCAGCGGTAGCAGGTTGGAGCATGGGGGGAAATCTTTTGGGCCGCACTGTGGATATAAGTTCAAAGGGGTGAGACTAGAGGACAGGAAACCTACAGGAGGAAAACAAGCCCACCTGCTTCAGGCATGTCTTGAGAAAAAGGTGGGAAATAGAGAGGTAGCAGGTGATGTTCATTCATTCAGGAAGTGTTTATCAAGTGCTTTTTGTGTGCCCAGCTGGAGACACAAAGAAAATCCCCACCTTCTTGGAGCTGATGGACAATGTACAAAACTCAAAACAGTAAAAACACAGTATATGAGAAGACACCGTGAGCTGTAGAGAAAAGCATGGCATGAAAGGAACATGGAGTGTTGGGGTGGTTTGGATTTTGAAGTAAGATGAATGAGGAGGCTAGGCACAGTGGCTCACGCCTGTAATCCTACCACTCTGGGAGGCCAAGGTGGCTGGATTACCTGAGCTCACTAGTTGGAGACCAGCCTGAGCCAGAGAAAGACTTTGTCTCTAAAAATAGCCGGGCGTTGTGACGGGTACCTATAGTCCCACCTACTTGGGAGGCTGAGGCAAGAGAATTGCTTAAGCCCAAGATTTTTAGGTTGCTGTGAGCTATTATGCCATAGCACTCTACTGAGGGAGACAGAGGGAAATTCTGTCTCAAAAAAAAAAAAAAAATTAATGCATTTAATGCCAGGCTCAGTGGCTCACACCTGTAATCCTAGCACTTTGGGAGGCTAAGGAAGGAGGATCCCTTGAGCTCAGGATTCTAAGACCAGCCTGAGCAAGAGTGAGTCCCCCATCTCTACTAAAAATGGCAAAACTAGCCAGGCATCATTGTAGTGGGCACCTGTAGTCCCAGCTACTTGGGAGGTTGAGGCAAGAGAATCGCTTAAGCCCAAGAGTTTGAGGTTGCTGTGAGCTGAGACATCACAGCACTCTACCAAGGGTGACATAGTGAGATGCTATCTCAAAAAAAAAAAAAAAAAAATGGTGGATGAGGAATACCTCACTGAGGAGTTCAGCTGAGACCTGGAGGAGGTAAAGCTTTGAACTGTGCAGCATTCTGGGGTAGGTGTGCTCCAGGCCAGGCAGCAGTAATGGCCTGTGCAAAAGTCCTGGGGCAAGACTGCATCTGGCATGTTGGCACAGCAAGGAGGGCCAGGTGGCCAGGGCAGAATGAGGAAGGGGAGAGGGCCAAGAGAGGAAGAGAAAGAATAGCGTGTGCAGGGCCTGGTGGGCTGCAGGGAGGATATGGGCTTTGACCCTGAGGAAGGTGGGAACCACCGAAGACTGTGGGCAGAGGAGCACTGGGACTTACATTTAGGCAGTGGCCCATGCCCAGGGACACCACAGTTCACAGAAGCCAGAGCAGAGGGTTCTTTGGATACCCACTGGAGAAGAGAACTGGTCTTTATCTTGGGAGCAATGGGTGACTACTGTCGACTTCAGAGCAGAGGAGAACCTCCCCATTGAGGTCTCTGGGGAAGGAGCCCATGAGATCAGAGATTGGCAGGGGTGTAGAAGCAGATGGGAGGGGCGGCACAGGGCGAGTGAATAGGTGAGGCTGACATGGCCTCTGGTCAGGGAGTCCAGGGTACAGCAAGGCCAACCCCAAGGCAGAGACCCAGCAAAGGGGCAAATTTTAGAGAATTTTGGAGAGCTCAATTTTGCCTCTTCCAGAACTCCTGGCCTAGAGTTGCAGAGTAAACAAATAAAACTGCAGGAAACCAAGTTTGGTTTAAATTTCAGATACTGGCCTGGCAAGGTGGTTCACGCCTATAATCCTAGCACTCTGGGAGGCAGAGGCAAGTGGATTGCCTGAGCTCACAGGTTCAAGACCAGCCTGAGCCAGAGTGAGACCTCATCTCTAAAAGTAGTAGGGTGCTGTGGTGGATGCCTGTAGTCCCAGCTACTTGGGAGGCTAAGGCAAGAGAATCGTTTGAGCCCAAGAGTTTGAGGTTGCTGTGAGCTATAATATCACGGCACTCTACCAAGGGCAACAAAGTGAGACTGTGTCTCTAAAAAATAGAATAAATAAATAAGTAAATAAATTTCAGACACACAGTGAATCATTTTTAGCGTACATATGTCCAAAATATTGCAAGGGACATACTTACACTAAAAAGTTATACATTGAACTGCGTGTCCTGTACTTAACCTGGCAACTGAGCCAGGCTTTGTCCATTTCTCCTGTCAATGGACACCTGACTGATTGTCGCCTAGCCTGAAGGCCAGGATGGGGAGGATTTTGTCTCTGCTAGTCTGGGTTCGCTGCAGGGGGTCTTTTAACATGCAGGTGCTGGCCTGTCCCCACTCCCAGGCCCACCTGGCACCAGCTGCCCACTGCCCCATGCGAGGCAGTGGCAGGCTTGGGGGAGGGGAGCAGCTCTGAGTCCCACAGTCTCTTCTGCTGACCTCTCCCGAGCCAATAGTGTCACACAGGCTTGCATCCCTAGCCCTGAATTGCCCGAGGTAACCCCAAACTGGGACCCTACTTGGCCTTTGTCTCCCTGCTCTCAGGCCCTGCATCCCATGGGACCACAGCTCACACTGAGGAGCCTTGTCCCCAGAGTGGCCAGGCCTGGCAGCTCAGGGTACAGCCCTCTCTGTGCCAGCTGCCAGGATGTGCCAGTCACGTTGGCAGAGAAAGAACAGCCCGTCCTTGGCTCTCCTGGCTGCTTCTTTATTCCCGGGCAGAGGTCAGGGGCTATTGTCCTGACGACCAGCCCCTGTCCCTAAAATAGTCACATGAGGTAAAAATTGGGGGTGCCTTGAACCTGGGGGTTCTGGCCCAAGAGCATTCCAGGTCACCGAAGAAGCCCTCTCCTCCCAGCTGGCCCTGCTGCCACAGAGTTCATATTTCTTGGACCCTGCAGGGTGGCGGATCACCCCCCTTGGGATTGGAATGCCGGAGGTGGCTGCAGCAGGGGGTGGACATTCCCAGCGGGGCAGGCACCGTGGTGGCTGGCAGCTGCTGGCCCTGCCTGTCCTGCATCCCCCAAGGTGGAGGCTACAGCAGCTGGCACCGGTGGCTTTGGTTCCCAGAGTGGGGGAGGGTTATTTTGGGAGTGAGGGCAAGGGGGGCATGAGAGGCCCTCTCCAGTGGGGCAGGAAGTGGGGCCATCCAGCTGCCTTCTCCCGTTGGCCCACCTGGCGCAGCGGGTACCGTTGGCCACAGCACAGGAAGCGTCCCCAACGCCTGCCTGTGTGGTCCACTGAGTCTAGTGCCCCAGAGGGGAGACAGCCAGCAGGGAGGGGGCGGGGCTGTTGTGGGGGCTTTGAAAAGCAGGCAAGGAGAACCTTCCAAAAGACTCCCACTGGGGTGAACACCCCACTTCTTTCATCTAGGATCTCCCGCAGGGAGGTGCTATTAATGAACCCCTCTTTTAGCATGAGAGAAACTGAGGCACAAACACAGAAGGGACTGCCCCAAAGTCACACAGCAAATAAATAGCAGAAGTGGGATTCTCATGCGCAGCATTTGCTATTAGATGTATTAACTCAACATGCCTCCCAATAGTGGTTCTCAAACAGAGGTGATTCTGCCCTCCAGGAACACCAGGTGATGACAGGGACACATGTGGTTGTAACAACAGGGGAGTGCTCTTAGCATGGAGTGGGTAGAGTCCAGGGATGCTGTTGGACATCCTACAATGCACAGGACAAGTTCCTCCTCCCTCACAAAGAATGATCCTGCCCCAAATGCCCTACAGATGCAGAAACTGAGGCACAGACAGCCTGTATTTTTGACTCCTGGCCCTTCCCATGACCCCATTACTCTTGGCTGATTTCATAGGGCTCTTTTAAACTTTGCAATAAGAGAGACTGAGGCCCAGAGAGGAGATGCAAAGGAGATTCACACCCACTACTGCAGTGCAGACCCCTCACTGCCCTGGTGTGGAGCCCACTTTTACAAATCAGGCCTGTGGGGGCAGTGCAAGGTCTCCATTCTGGGCTCAGACCAACTTGGGTCCCTGCCCCAGCTCAACCACTTACGGGCCAGTGATGTTACCACCTCAATTCTGCATCTCTGGGTCCCTTCCTTATAAGCCAAGGTGGTAATAACCACTGTGGCCCACAGAGAGGCACTATTCAGTGGTTAGAGGATCTCATCCTGGCAGTGAGAACTTGGGAAAATCAGAGCATATGTCTCTGATTCCCAGTTGCCTTATCATTGCCCCTAATTTGCATGTGATGGAAAGTATTTTTTTTTTTTTTTTTTTTGAGACAGAGTCTCACTATGTCACCCTGGGAAGAGTGCCATGGTGTCACAGCTCACAGCGTCCAGCTCTTGGGCTTAGGCGATTCTCTTGCCTCAGCCTCCTGAGTAGCTGGGACTACAGACATCTGCCATAACACCCGACTATTTATTTTTGTTGTTGTTGCAGTTTGGCTGGGGCCAGGTTCGAACTCGCCACCCTTGGTATATGGGGCCAGCACCCTACTCACTGAGCCACAGGCACCACCCTGTCTTTCCTGTTTTTAACATGACTACTAGATTTCAAATTATATGAGTGGCCAGGCAAGGTGGCTCAGTCCTGTAATCCTAGTGCTCTAGGATGCTGAGGTGGGAGAATCCCTTGAACCAAGGAGTTCAAGACCAGCCTGAGCAAGAGCAAGACTCTGTCTCCACTAAAAATAGAAAAGTTGGGGGCAGCTCTTGTGGCTCAGTGAGTAGGGCACCACCCATATACCGAGGGTGGTAGGTTTAAACCCGGTCCAGGCCAAATTGCAACAAAAAAATAGCCGGGCATTGTGGCAAGCACCTATAGTCCCAGCTACTTGGGAGGCTGAGGCAAGAGAAGCCTAAGCCTAAGAGCTGGAGGTTGCTGTGAGCTGTGATGGTACAGCACTCTACTGAGAATGACAGGGTGAGACTCTGTGTTTAAAAGAAGGTTGCTGTGAGCTGTGACGCCATAGCACTCTACTGAGGGTGACAAGGTGAGATTCTGTGTTTAAAAATAAATAAATAGGGCAGCACCTGTGGCTCAACGGAGTAGGACGCTGGCCCCATATGCGAGAGGTGGTGGGTTCAAACCCAGCCCTGGACAAAAACTGCAAAAAAAAAAAAAAATAATAATAATAAAATAAATAAAAATAAAAATAAATAAATAGAAAAAAAGAAAACTTAGCTGAGTGTGGTAGCAGGCATGTGTAGTCCCAGCTACTTGGGAGGCTCAGGCAGGAAGATCACTTGAGCCCAGGAGTTTGAGGTTGCTATGAATTATGACACAACAGCACTCTAGCCTGGGCAACAGAGTAAAACTCTGTCTCAAAAAATAAAAATAGGCTCGGTGCCTGTGGCTCAAGTGGCTAAGGCACCAGCCACATACACCTGAGCTGGCAGGTTCAAATCCAGCCCAGGCCTGTCAAACAACAATGACAGCTGCAACCAAAAAATAGCCAGGCATTGTGGCGAGCGTCTGTACTCCCAATTACTTGGGAGGCAAAGGCAGGAGAATTGCTTGAGCTCAGGAGTTGGAGGTTGCTGTGAGCTGTGATACCATAGCACTCTACCCAGGGCGAGCTTGAGGCTTGCTCTCAAAAGAAAAAAAAAAAAAAGGTGACACCTGTAGTTCAAACGGTTAGGGCGCCAGCGACATACACTGGAGCTCCTGGGTTCAAATCCGGCCCTGGGCTGCCAAACAACAATGACAACTACAACCAAAATATAGCATTGTGGTGGGTGCCTGTAGACCCAGCTACTTGGAAGGCTGAGGCAAAAGAATCGCTAAAGCCCAGGAGTTTGAGGTTGCTGTGCACTGTGACACCACAGTACTCTATGCAGGACGATAGCTTGAAGCTCTGTCTCAAAAATAAATAAATTAATTAATTAAATTAAAAAAATAAAATAAAAATTTCTTCTGTGCCTTGCATGATCCTCAGTATTGGCTTAGAGGAAGTAACAGACTTGGATGAAGAAGTTCCACCAAGAATAGGCCAGGCATGATGGCTCATATCTGTAATCCTAGCACTTTGGGAGGCTAAGGGTCGTAGATTGCTTGAGTTCATGTGTTTGTGACCAGCCTAAGCAACAGCGAGACCCCATGTCTACTAAAAGTAGAAAGCCTAGCCAGGCATAGTGGTGCACAGCTGTAGTCCCAGCTACTTGGAGGCTGAGGCAAGAGAATTGCTCAAGCCCAAGAGTTTGAGGTTTCTGTGAGCTATGATGACACCGCGGCACTCTACCTAGAACCATAGAGTAAGACCCTGTCTCAAAAAAAGAAAAAGATATTCCACCAAGAAAATGTATCTCTGGCAAGTTCTATGTGGGGAGGGTACATAGTGGCTTTTTCGGGGAGCTCAGGGAAAGCTACCCCAAGGAAGTAGTGTTTGAGCTAAGAGCTGAAGGATTCAAGGCATTGACTAGGCAGAAGGAAGGGAAGAGTGTGCCAGGCACAGGGAACCACCTGGGAGTGGCCTGGGAGTGGGCATGACAGAAACTTGGAATTGAAAGGTCAGTGTGGCTAGAGCAAGTCTGAGGTCATCTAATACCCATAAAGAAACACTGAAGAGTTTTTGTTTGTTTGTTTTTTAGAGACAGAGTTTCATTTTATTGCCCTCGGTAGAGTGCTGTGGCATCACAGCTCACAGCAACCTCTAGCTCTTGGGCTTAGGCGATTCTCTTCCTCATCTTGCCTCAGCCTCCTGTTGCAGTTTGGCCAGGGCTGGGTTTGAACCCGCCACCCTTGGTATATGGGGCCAGTGCCCTACTCACTGAGCCACAGGCACTGCCCAACACTGAAGGGTTTTTGAAACAGACAAGTTCTGTAATGGCAACTGCATTTTGAAAAGCTCTCTCTTTCTGGCTGTTGTGTGGAGAACAGACTGTAGGGGGCAGAAATGGTGTCAGGGACACTTGGGAGTGGCTGGCTACTACATTAGTCCAAGCAAATTCAGGTGGTGGCCATGGACATGGAGAGAAGTGGATGGATTTAATAGACAATTAGGAAGTCAAACATACAGGACTTGGGAGAAGGAAAGGCCAATGATGGTTCTCAAATGGAGCCTTTAATGAAGTTAGGGGCTGAGGGAGGAGTAGGTAGGAGAAGGGATGAGGGAAGATGAGATAACACAGTTAGCTATGGCCACATTGAATTCATATTCCAATAATGTTCAAGGGCCTCCACAAATGTAGTTGCTTGTATAATAAGTGTAGACCAGTGGCTCACAACCAGGGGATACTCTGCCCGGCAGGGGACACTTGGCAATATCTGGAGACATTTTTGGTTGTCACAACTGGGGAGGACACTAATGGAATCTAGGTGGTACAAGTCAGGGATGCTACTTAACCTTCTACAATGCACAGAACTGTCCCTTTTTTTGGGGGGGGGAGACAGAGTCTCAAACTGTTGCCCTGGGTAGAGTGCCGTGGTATCATAGCAACCTCCAACTTGGGCTCAAGCAATCCTCTTGCCTCAGTTTTTCTATTTTTAGTGCAGATGGGGTTCTCGCTTTTTGCTCAGGCTGGTCTTGAAACTGTGAGCTCAAGCTATCCACCTGCCTCGGCCTCCCAGAGTGCTAGGATTATAAGTGAGAACTGTCTTTTTTTTTTTTTTTTTTTTTTTGCAGTTTTTGGCCCGGGCTGGGTTTGAACCTGCCACCTTTGGCATATGGGGCTGGTGCCTTACCCCTTTGAGCCACAGGCGCCGCCCCAGAACTGTCCTTTTTAACAGACTTGTACAGGGCCAGACTCAGTGGCTCACAGCTATAATTCCAGTACTTTGGGAGGCTGAGGCAGAAGGTTCACTTGAGCCCAGGAGTTTGAGGTTGCTATCAGTTATGATGATCCCACTGCCCTCCAGCCCAGGCACAGACCCTCAAAATGTCAATAGCACTGACTTGGAGAAATCTTAGGGTAGACAAATGGCTACAGTCAGCAATTATTAACTTCAGTGAGGGATGATTATTCTTTTTTTTTTTTGTAGAGATGGAGTCTCACTTTGTCACCCTCGGTAGAGTGCAGTAGAGTCACACAGCTCACAGCAACCTCCAACTCTTGGGCTTAAACGATTCTCTTGCCTCAGCCTCCCTAGTAGCTGGGACTACAGGCGCCCGTCACAACGCCTGGCTATTTCTTTGTTGGGTTTGAACCCACCACTTTTGGTATATGGGGCCGGCACCCTACCCACTGAGCACAGGCGCCGTCCAGGGATAATTATTCTTACTTCTGGTGTATGCAACAGTTCAGTGCAAGATCAAGTTTCCTGGGCTGTGCTCCTCCAATCACTTAAAGATCCGAGCTCCCTCCACCTTCATTAGCTCTGGTCTTTCAGAGGTTCTCCAATGGGGGTGGGGTAGGGTGGGGCGTATTTATAATAGAGTAGGTCAGACGTGACTAGCACGTCTTACAACATCCCATTGGCTGAAACCTAGACGTGGCATAACCTGACTGCAAGGGATGCTGGGAAATGTAGTCCAGTCATGTGGCCAGGAGCCCGAGGTGGCTGGTTGGAAAACAGCCAGTGGGTGCAGTACTGTCTTCATTTTTTTTTTTTTTTTAATTGCATACTTTTGTGTAAT
Source organism: Loris lydekkerianus (assembly GCA_963574355.1). Taxonomy (NCBI): domain Eukaryota; kingdom Metazoa; phylum Chordata; class Mammalia; order Primates; family Lorisidae; genus Loris; species Loris lydekkerianus. Next base: position 49,358 of record CAUYPK010136006.1, read on the forward strand.
AAACTTTTTAAATGTTACTGCTTACATCTGAACTTTTTGTGTTTGTGTTTCTGTCCCTGTCTTCATTTTTTGTTATTATTCAGACCTACCTATAACTTTTCTTTCATTTTTCTTTTTTTGAGATAGAATCTCTATCACCCTGAGTAGAATGCCCTGGCATCATGGCTCACAGCAACCTCAAACTCTGGAGTTTGAGCAATCCTCTTGCCTCAGCCTTGTGGGTAGCTGGGACTACAGGCTCCTGCCACAATACTTGGTTTTTCTATTTTTATGCTATTTCTCAGGCTAGTCTCAAACTCCTGGGCTCAAACAATTGACCAACCTCGGCCTCCAGAATGCTTTTATAGGCTTTAGCTACTGTGCTTGCCCCCCTCCCTTTTTGATACAAGCATTCTGTTACCTAGGTTGGAGTGGTGTGGTTATAGCTCATGTCACCTTGATTTGCCAGACTCAAACCATCCTCCTGCCTCAGCCTCCCAAAGCATTGGGATTACAGACGTGACCCACTGTGCTTTGCCCTACAAACTTCTTGAACATGTTTCTGCTCCTGTCTTTTCACTTAACCCTATTCTATCCAGGGATTCAATGAAGTGATTTTAAAATTTATTGTCTCTGCCAGGCATGGAGGCTGAGGCAGGTGGATTGCCTGAGCTCACGAGTTTGAGACCAACCTGAGCATGAGCAAGACCCAGTCTCTAAAAATTAGCGGGGCACTGTGGTGGGTGCCAGTAGCCTCAGCTACGTGGGAGGCTGAGGCAAGAGAATTGCTTGAGCTCAAGAATTTGAGGTTGCTGTGAGCTAAGATCCTATGGCACTCTACCAAGGATGACCAAGTAAGACTCTGTCTCCAAATAAATAATAAAATTTGTTGTTTCAGCTAGGCTTGATGGCTCATGCCTACAATCTTAGCACTCTGTGAGGTAGGAGGATGGCGTGAAGTCAGGAATTCAAGACCAGCCTGAGCAAGAGCAAGGCCTCATCCCTATCAAAAAAAAAAAAAGAACAATTGGCTGGATGTAGTGGTGCATGCCTATAGTCCCAGCTACTTGGGATGGTGAGACAGGAGAATTACTTGAGCCCAGGAGTCTGAGGCTGCAGTGAACTATGATGATGTCACTGCACTTTATCCAGGGCAACAGAGTGAGACTCTGTCACATTAAAAAAAGAAACTTACTATCTCAAATTCTCACATCTGTCTGGGTGGGGTGATTCATGCCTATAATCCTAGCATTCTGGGAGGCCGAGGCAGGTGGATTGCTTGAGCTTACAAGTTTGAGATCAGCCTGAGCAAGATCAAGACCCTGTCTTTACTTAAAATAGAAAAACTAGCCAGATATGGTGGTGGATGCCTATAATCCCAGCTACTCAAGAGGCTGAGGAAAGAGAATTGCTTAAGCCCAAGAGTTTGAGGTGAGCTATGATGATACTGCAGCACTCTACGTAGGTGACAGAGACTCTGTCTCAAAAAAAAAAAAAAAAAAGAAAGAGGCCAGGCATGGTGGCGCACACTTGTAATCCTAGTACTATGGGTGGCTGAGGCAGGTGTATTGCCTGAGCTCACAGGTTGAAGACCAGCTTAAGACCCTGGTGAGACCCTGCCTCTAAATACAGCCCAGTAATGTGGCAGGTGCCTATAGTCCAGATACTCAGGAGGGTGAGAATTGCTTAAGCCCAAGAGTTTGAGGTTGCTTTAAGCTATGTATGACATTGCGGCACTCTACCCAGGGTGACAAAGTGAGACACTGTCAAAAAAAAAAAAAGAAAAGAAAAGAAAAGAAAAGAAAGACCAGACAAGGTGACTCATGTCTGTAATCCCAGCACTTGGGAGGCTGAGGCCGGTGGATTGCCTGACCTCACAGGTTCGAAACCAATTTGAGTAAGAGAGAGACCCCATCTCAAAAAATAGCCAGGTGTTGTGGCGGGTGCCTGTAATCCCAGCTACTCAGGAGGCTGAGGCAAGAGGATCTCTCAAGCCCAAGAGTTTGAGGTTGCTGTGAGCTATAACACCAACGTACTCTACCAAGGGCAAAAAAGTGAGACTTTGTCTCAAAAAGAAAGAAAGAAAATGCTCAGCACCCATAGCTCAGTGGTTAGGGTGCTGCCACATGCACCAGGGCTGGTGGGTTCAAACCCGGCCTGAGCCTGCTAATCAAACAAACAAAAAATAGCCGGGCATTGTGGTGGGGACCTATAGTTCCAGCTACTTGGGAGGCTGAGGCAATAGAATCACTTAAGCCCAAGAGTTGGAGGTTGCTGTGAGCTGTGATAGCACAGCACTCTACCAAGGGCAACATAGTGAGACTCTGTCTCAAAAAAATAAAGGAAGGAATAAAGAAAGAAAACATTAGATTATGGGATATTCTGTGAGACTTCTGGATCAGACCCTTAAAAAAATGAGTTATAAAGCAAGAAAAATCAGGAGGAAAGCTTTAGACTGAAAAGGAGACTAAAGAGGTCAGGCATGATGGCTCATCTGTAATTTTAGCAAGCTTAGGAGTTTGAGACCAGCCTGAACAAGAGTGAGACCCTGTCTCTACTGAAAATACAAAAAAATTAGCCAGGTGTGGTGATCAAACCTGTATTCCTAGCTACTTAGGACGCTGAGATGGGAGGATCACTTGAGTCATGACTATTTTACACTGTGTGACTTTTCCCCTGGAGCTTTGTCAAGGACCCGTTCAGTGCTACGACCTGAGAAACTTGGGACCTGTTTGAGCCCAGGAGTTTGAGGGTGTTGTGAGATAGGCTGAGGCCTCGGCACTCTAACCTGGGCAATAGTGAGACTCTTTCTCAAAAAAAAAAAGGAAAGAAACATAGAAGGAAAGGGAAAGGAAGGAAGAAAAAGAAAAGAAAGAAAAAAAAAAAAGACACAGCAAGAATATCAAATGATCCACATTGGGTCTTGGATTTGTCTTTACCATCCCCCAAAAGCCAACTACAACCCCCACCAAAAAAATCCAACTATAAAAGATATATTCTGGGTGGGAATGTGAAATAATGCAGCTGCTATGAAATATGGTATAGCCATTACTTGAAAAATTAAATGTAGAATTACCATATTACCCAGCAATTCCATTTCTTGATATATGGCCAAAACAATTGAAATCAGTGTCTCAACAAGATAGTTACATATACATCCACGTTCACAGCAGCAGGATTCACAATAGCCAAAAGGTAGAAACAACACTGCCTCTCCCAGAAACACCCGCTCCTGTTCCTGGGCCACAGAACCCCATCTGGCCTGCCCACCAGTCTGTGACAATAAAGAAGTCCTAGGTTCCTCATAGCTACATTGATCACTCCTCTCCTTCCCACCACAAGGAGAGCAGCATAAAAACCTTGGGCCAGGGCAGCGCCTGTGGCTCAAAGGAGTAGGGCGCCAGCCCCATATGCTGGAGGTGGTGGGTTCAAACCCAGCCCTGGCCAAAAACTGCAAAAAAAAAAAAAAAAAAAAAAAAAGAACAAAAACTCAGACTATCTTGGGATGCAGAGGGATTTTAGAAACTTCTCTTTTTTTGTGTGTCTTGAGACAGAGTCTCACTCTGTCATACTATTGGGTAGATGGCCATGGCATCATAGCCCACAGCAACCTCAAACTCTTGGGCTCAAGCAATCCTCTTGTCTCAATTTTTCATTTTTAGTAGTGACAGGGTCTTACTCTTTCTCAGGCTGTTCCCAAACTCCTGAGCTCAAGCCATCAACCCACCTTAGCGTCCGAGAGTGCTAAGATTACAGGTGTGAGCCACTCACTTGGCCCCGAAGATTTGAGAAAACTTTATTGCAACACCTCGATTCACAGCCAAGAAAGACAGAAGCCTAGCCAGGTACGGTAGCTCACACCTGTAATCCTAGCACTCTGGGAGGCTAAGACCGGTGGATTGCTTGAGCTCACGAGTTCAAGACCAGCCTGAACAAAAGTGAGACCCTGTTTCTATTAAAAATAGAAAAACTGAGGCAAAAGGATTGCTTGAGCCCAAGAGTTGGAGGTTGCTGTGAGCTTTGACGCCACAGTACTCTACCCAGGCAAAAGCTTGAGACTCTGTCTCATGAAAAAAAAAATGGTGACGATAGTAAATTTTAGTATTATAAAAAATACATTGAGACATTAGGGAAATTTGAATATGGAGTCTCTCTATATAGAGGGTGCCAAAAATATGTATGTATACATGCATTTTTTGTTGTTGTTGTTGAGACAGGGTCCCACCCTATGTCCCTGAGCAGAGTGCAGTGGCGTCATAGTTCTCTGTAACATCAGACTTGGGCTGTGGGCATCCTGCTGCCTCAGTCTCCAGAAGCCGCTGGGATTACAGGCACATGCCTTGGCGCCCGGCCCATTTTTTCCATTTTTTCATGAGTCGGGGTCTCACTCTCACTCAAGCGAGTCTTGAACTCCTGATCTCAAGCAATTCCATCCTCCTCAGCCTCCCACAGTGCTGGGATTACAGGTGTGAGCCACCACACATGACCTTTTTTTTTTTTTTGAGACAGTCTCACTATGTCACCCTCAGTAGAGTGCGATGGCATCACAGCTCACAGAAACTTCAAACTTCTGGGCTTCAGTGATTCTCTTACCTCAGCCTCCCCGCAGCTGGGACTACAGGCGCCTGCCACACGCCCAGCTATTTTGTTGTTGTTGTTGTTGTTGCAATTGTCATTGTTGTTTAGCTGGCCCGGGCCAGGTTCAAAACCGCCAGCCTTGGTATATGTGGCTGGCACCGTAATCACTGTGCTACGCTGCCAAGTCTGTATACATGCATTATAAGCAAGGAAAAAACTGAATTAAAATTGTAATACTTGGGGCAGCGCCTGTGGGTCAGTGAGTAGGGCGCCAACCCCATATACTGAGCGTGGGGGGTTTAAACCCAGCCCTGGCCAAACTGCAACAACAACAACAACAAAAATAGCTGGGTGTTGCAGCGGGCACCTGTAGTCCCAGCTACTTGGGAGGCTGAGGCAAGAGAATCTCCTAAGCCCAGGAGTTGGAGGTTGCTGTGAGTTGTGTAACACTACAGCACTCTACTGAGGGTGATAAAATGAGACTCTGTCTCTAAAAAAAAAAAAATTGTAATACTTGGCTGGGCATGGTAGCTCATGTCTGTAATCACAGCACTTTGGGAGACTGAGGTGGGTGGATTGCCTGAGCTCACCAGTTGGAGACCAGCCTGAACCAGATCCGGGCATTGTGGTGGGCACCTGTGGTCTCAGGTACTTGGGAGTCTGAGGCAAGAGAATCACTTGAGCCCAAGAGTTTGAAGTTGCTGTGAGCTGTGATGCTACAGCACTTTATCGTGGGCAACAAAATAAGACTCTGTCTCAAAAAAATAAATAGATAAATAAATAAATAAAATTGTAATACTTAAGTCACATTTGACTTTTGCAATTACAAGAGACACAATGTTTGAAGATAACAAACATTATTGGTAAAGACTGAGTCTGACAATCAGATTGTATATGAAGCCAGCACATTGTACCCCTTGATTGCACTAATGTACACAGCTATGATTTAACAATAAATAAATAAATAAAAAATAGCCAGGTGTTGTGGTGGGTACCTGTAGTTCAGCTACCAGAGAGGCTGAGGCAAAGATAATTGCTTTGAGCCCAAGAGTTTGAGGTTGCTGTGAGCTATGACATCATGGCACTATACCAAGAGCAAGAAAGTTAGACTCGGTCTCAAATAAATAAATAAATAAGAAAGGAAAAAAAAAAAAAAAGACTGAGTATTACAATTTTCTATTTTATTTATTTTTTGTTTAGCAGGCCCTGGCCGGGTTCGAACCTGCCACCCCGGGTTCAGTGCCCTAAATTGTAATACAGTATTTTCCTTTTTAAAAATGTGCACACTGGGCTCACGCCTGTGGCTCAAATGGCTAACGTGCCAGCCACATACACCTGAGCTGGCGGGTTCTAATCCAGCCCAGGCCCGCCAAACAATGACAGCTGCAACCAAAAAATAGCCAGGCGTTGTGGCGGGCACCTGTAGTCCCAGCTACTTGGGAGGTGGAGCAGGAGAATCAATCGCTTAAGCCCAGGAGTTGGAGGTTGCTGTGAGCTATGATGCCACAGCACTCTACCCAGGGCAACAGCTTGAGGCTCTGTCTCAAAAAAAAAAAAAAAAAAAAAAAAATGTGCACACTGGCTTGGCACCCATAGCTCCGTGAGTAAAGGCACCAGCCATATACACTGAGGCTGGTGGGTTCGAGCCCAGTGGGTCTTCTAAACAACAATGACAATTCCAACCAAAAAATAGCTGGGCATTGTGGTGGGCGACTGTAGTCCCAGTTACTTGGGAGGCCGAGGCAAGAGAACTGCTTAAGCCCAAGAGTTTGAGGTTGCTGTGAGCTGTGATGCTACAGCACTCTACTGAGGGTGACATAGTGAGACTCTGTCTCAAAAGAAAAAAATAAAAGTGCATACTGTGGGTGTCCATAGCTTAGTAGTTAGGGCGTTGGCCCCAAGCTCCGGGCTGGTGGGTTAGAACCTGGCCTGGGTCTGCTAAACACAAAAAAATAGCTGAGCATTCCTGGCAGACGCTATGTAGTCCCAGCTATTTGGGAGGCTGAGGCAAGAGAATCACTTGAGGCCAAGAGTTGAGGTTACTGTGAGCCACAACGCCACACACTCTACGGAGGATGACAAAGTGAGACTCTGTCTCAATAAAAAAGGAAAAAATGTGCATGGGTGTGGTGTCTCATGCTTGTAATTCTAGCACTCTGGGAGGCTGAGGTGGGTGTATTGCTTGAGCCCATGAGTTTGAGATCAGCCTAAGCAAAACCAAGACCCTTTCTCTACTATAAATAGAAAAACTGAGGCAAGAGCATTGCTTGAGCCCGAGTTGGAGGTTGCTGTGAGCTATCATACCATAGCACTCTACCCAGGTCAACAGCATGAGACTCTGACTCAAAAAAAGAAAAAAATAAAAATAGCCAGGCATTGTGGTGAGCACCTATAGTTCCAGCTATGTGGGAGGCTGAGGCAAGAGAATTAGAGAATTGTATGAGCCCAAGAATTTGAGGTTGCTGTGAGCTATGACGCCACAGCACTTGACTGAGGGCGACAAAGTGAGACTCTGTCTCAAAAAACAAACAAACAAAAAAAAAAAACTGAGGCAAGAGGATTGCTAGAACTTATGTGTTGGAAGTTGCTATGAGCTATGATGCCATGGCACTCTACCCAGGGCAACAGCTTGAGATTCTGTCTCAAAAAAAAAAAAAGTGCATACATTTTTGGTACCCTCTTGTATATGAGATGATAGTACTACTGCATCTGCTTGAAATCCTTGAACGCATTAATGGTATTATGGTCATGTAGGTTAAACTTCTAGTTCTTAGGGTACAGTGCTAAGAGCAAACCATCAGAATGAAGTTTATTATGCTACAACGTACTTCAAATAGTTTAGGGAAGAGAGAAAGAACAAATCAGGAAACATGGAAAAGATCAACAATTGGTGAATTGAGGTAGAAGATAGACATCTGGCATGTTTAAGCTTCAGGGTCACTGTGAGCCATGGTGGTACCACTGCAATCCAGCCTGAGGGACAGACTGAGACACTGTGTCTCTAAAAAGATTTTTTTTGAGAGGGGGGGCAGCACCTATGGCTCAGTGGGTAGGACACCAGCCCCATATACTGAGGGTGGCGGGTTCCAGCCTAGCCAAACTGCAACAACAACAAAAAAAATAGGCAGGCATTGTGGCAGGTGCCTGTAGTCCCAGCTACTTGGGAGGCTGAGGCAAGAGAATTGCCTAAACCCAAGAGCTGGAAGTTGCTATGGGCTGTGACACCACAGCACTCTACCAAGGGTGACAGTGAGACTCTGTCTCTAAAAAAAATTTTTTTTTTAGAAAAATATCACAGGGTTTTATTATTCCCATCACAAGAGCAGGCCTTTGCAGGATGGGGAAGCAAGTTGTCAGTGGGCAAGAGGGCCCTATTTGCCAGCGATAAGCGCGTTCTACAGGACCACAATGACCAAGTCCCCATGCAGAAACATCTGGGAGATGTAGCACTCTTTGTTGACTGGTTGGACTTCTTACCCTTGCTGATCTTGGGGACCTCAATCTACATCTTCACATTCTCTAGCCCCACGTTGCAGTGCCTATCAAAGGCCTTCACACGGCCCAAGAGTTTCTTGTTATTACAGCAACTGATAAGCACTTGGGTCCTGTTTTTGACCGACTGTGTGGGCACAGAGAGCGGAGCAGTTTAAATTCTTCTTCCTCCCATTTCTGTAGCTCCTCTGGGGTCATCTCACTCTTGGGCTTGTTGAGGAGGCTCGTTGTGGTGGCTGAGTTCTCCGGTCACTCCCTTTTCCATGTTGCTTCTACCTCTGAAGAACGAGCTCAAAAATATTTTAAAATAAACAAAAATATACAAGTGTCTCAGTACCACCCTAAAGAGAGGTTGTGTCTTCTCGAATCTTCCTGAATGCCCCAGGGGCCAGGACCTTTTAAGTGCAGAAGCCTCTGACAACAGTACTACTGGAAATCCTGCCGGCAGGGGTGAGGTCCGTGCGGGTACTTTGTAGCTTGAAGGTGATTGGAAAAATATTTCAGAGTCATTATTCTTCCAAGAAGACAAGCTCTGGGCCCATTCTTTCATTCTGACCATTCAAGGCCTTATAGGCCAAGATGAGCCTTTTGGTTTTAATTTAGGGTCATATGGACCTGAGGGAGATTTTACCTGGAAGAATGAGGTGGCCTGCTTTGCACTAAGAGTCTTCTTCTTGCTCCAGGAATATGACCACCAGATAAAACTGAATTTCGGATGAATACCAAATGTTTTAATTTTGTTTCATTGTTTATTTTAATTCTTTCTTTCTTCCTTCCTTTCTTTATTTTTTTGAGACAGAGTCTCACTATGTTGCCCTTGGTAGAGTGCTGTGGCATCACAGCTCACAGCAATCTCCAACTCCTGGGCTTAAGCTATTCTCTTGCCTCAGCCTCCCAAGTAGCTGCAACTATAGGCTCCTGCCACAGTGCCTGGCTATTTTTTTGGTGTAATTGTCATTGTTGTTTGGCAGCCCCAGGCTGGGTTCGAACCTGCCAGCTCCTGTTTATATGGCTGCGCCCTAGCCGCTGAGCCTTATTTATTTATTTTTATTTTTATTATTATTATCTTTTTGGCACAGAGTCTCACTATGTCGCCCTTGGTAGAGGGCCGTGGCATCACAGCTCACAGCAACCTCCAACTCTTGGGCTTAAGCGATTCTGTTGCCTCAGCCTCCCAAGTAGCTGGGACTACAGGTGTTCGCCACAACAGCTGGCTGTTTTTTGGTTGCAGTTGTCCTTATTGTTTAGCAGGCCCAGGCCGGGCTCAAACCCACCAGCCTTGGTGTATGTGGCTGGTGCTCTAGTCACTGAGCTATGGGCACGGAGCCTTTTTTTTTTGAGACAGAGTCTCAAGCTGTCACCCTGGGTAGAGTGCTATGGCGTCACAGCTCACAGCAACCTCAAGCTCTTGGGCTTAAATGACTCTCTTGTCTCAGCCTCCCACGTAGCTGGGACTACAAGCACCCGCCACAAAACCTAGTTATTTTTTTGTTGCAGTTGTCATTGTCATTGTTTAGCTGGCCCGGGCAGGGTTCAAACCACCACCCTCAGTGCATGTGGCCCATAACCACTGTGCTACGGGCACCAAGTCATCTTTTTCAAATTTTTATTATTATTATTATTATTATTTGAGACAGAGCCTCAAGCTATTGCTCTGAGTAGAGTGCTGTGGCATCATAGCTCACAGCAACCTCCAACTCCTGGGCTCAAGCAATTCTCCTGCCTCTGCCTCCCAAGTAGCTGGGACTACAGGTGCCCGCCACAACGCCCGACATTTTTCCAAATAAAAAAAATAATTTTTTAATTATTTTTTAAAATTGTATTTATTTTTTATTTTATTTTTTGCAGTTTTTGGCCAGGCCCGGGTGTGAACCTGCCACCTCTGGCATATGGGGCCAGCGCCCTACTCCTTGAGCCACAGGTGCTGCTCCCCAACTATTTTTTAATTGTAGTTGTCATTGTTGTTTGGCGGGCCTGGGCTGGATTCGAACCGGCCAGCTCAGGTGTATGTGGCTGGCGCTTTAGCTGCTTGAGCTACAGACGCCGAGCCTTTTTTAAATTTTAAATAAAAACAGGGTCTCTCTGTGTCTCCTGGGCTGGAGTGTAGAGACAAAATGATGGCTCACTGCGGCCTCCAACTCCTGGGCTTAAGCAATCCTCCTGCCTCAGCTTCCCAAGTAGCTAGGACTAAAGCTGCCCACCACAATGCCCAGCTAATTTTTCTATTTTTGTAGAGTTGGGGTCTGGCTTTACTGCTCAGGATGGTTTTAAACTCCTGGCCTCAAGTGATCCTCCTGCCTTGGGCTCCCAAAGTGCTGGGATTACAGACTTTATCCGCCAGTCCCAGCCAAAAAAGTAGTTAGGTATAGTATATCCCCCATACGGCAGGGGATACACTGCTACTAAAAACATTTATTGTTTCTCTGAAATTCAGATTTAACTGGTATCTGGATTTTCTTTTTTTTTTTTTTTTTTTGTAGAGACAGAGTCTTACTTTACCGCCCTCGGTAGAGTGCCGTGACATCACAGGACCCACAGCAACCTCCAGTTCTTGGGGTTCCGCGATTCTCCTGCCTCAGCCTCTCAAGCAGCTGGGACTACAGGCACCCGCCACAACGCCCAGCTATTTTTTGGTTGCAGTTGGGCCGGGGCTGGGTTTGAAGCCGCCACCCTCGGTACATGGGGCCGGTGCCCTACTCACTGAGCCACAGGTGCCACCCTGGTATCTGGATTTTTATTTGCTGAGTCTGGCAATCATATCTAGGGAGGACAGAATGTGGGGAACAAAGGCAAGAGCCAGATCAGGGCAGAGGTGACTTGTACTAGTCTAGTTTAGTAGTGAAGGACAGAAGGAAAGAAGGGGAAGATTTGGCACAGATTTGGGAGAAAGAGCCCCTATGACTGGTTGATGGGTTGGACATGGGCAGATGGCACAGGTCATCACACCAAGAGCACTGTGGCATTTACCCTGAATACAGGGCAGGAGCCCTGAGAGGGCTGTAAGGAGAAGAGGTGAAGGATCTGATTTTGGGTAAGTGACTTGCAGAGAAGCCCTGGGATTCAACAACAACCTCCTCCTGTGAACTTCCTCAGCCCAGAGTTTCTCCCCCATGGTACTGTTGACCTTTGGGACTGCATAATTCCTGACTGTGGAAAGCTGTCCAGGGCACTGCAGATGCTGAACAGCATGAGGAGCAGCTCCCAAGTTGTTTTAATCATAAATGTCCCCAGACATTGTCAAGTGTCTCCTGGAGGGCAGATTCACCCCTAGTTGAGAACCGCGGATTTAGAGGATTCCATGGATGACCCATAGGAGACTGTGTCTCACAATCACCTGGTCAGCTGTGGTCCTATGAGGCTGTACATGTGTAAATCCACACCCCGAGTTAAAGGAGAAAGGAGGATAGTCCCAGAAGTATTTTTTCTTTTCTTTTTTTTTTTTTTTTTTGTAGAGACCGACAGAGTCTCACTGTACTGCCCTCGGGTAGAGTGCCATGACGTCACTTGGCTCACAGCAACCTCTAACTCCTGGGCTTAGGTGATTCTCTTGCCTCAGCCTCCCCAGCAGCTAGGACTACAGGCGCCCACCACAACACCCAGCTATTTTTTTGTTGCAGTTTTGGCCAGGGCTGAGTTTGAACACGCCACCCTTGGCATATGGGGTCGGGGCCCTACTCACTGAGCCACAGGCGCGGCCCAAGAGTCCCAGAAGTTGAGGTCACCCTGGTCTGTACTGTCTGTCCCACTGAGAGTTTATTCTGGTGTTAGCTAGAAATCTGGTTCAATTTTTTTTTTCCAAATAAAAAAATGCAGGTGTTCTCTGCCTTGCCTCTGTGCTAACCAGGGTTGGGTCCTAGGAGCCTTTGATAGTCTTTCTTGGGATGGGAGCCCTGGCTGCTTAAGCTGGCAAACAATGTGCTGTCCACACCAAGACTCATATGAATGTGTCACCTGCTCAAGACAAACGGCTTCTCATAGTCTAATAAAACTTTTAATATTTAGAAGTTTGGGCACTTAATTCTGATTATCCTGGCTCATGGGCTCACTCTCCCCTCCAGCACCTGGTAACTGGGCCGAGTCCACCAAGATGATTATGGGAACTGTTGCCTTGATGCTGGTCAGAGACCAGGGCAGGTGCATGGTGATGACCAGCTCGTAGTATGTGTTCATGATCTCTCCCCTTGTGTTGCTACTCACAGACAGCACTGGGGGCAGGTTGAAGGTGCTGACAATCTTGGTGGTATTGAAGGGGGTGATCTGTGTGTTAGCCTCCTGCCGCAGGAGTTCGCTGCTGTCCATCCGTGACCGCTGCTCTGCGTTGAGTGTGAAGCCCTCGTACCGCACACGGGCATAGAGGGCAAAGATGACTGTCTTGATGTATTTGTTGGTCTGGTTGTTGATCTCGGTCGTGAAAACAACTTTCTCTCCTGGCATGAAGACATTCTTTTCCATCTGGATTTCTAGGTGGATGGTGCCCCGGCTGCAGCAGTTGTAGGAGACTTTTTTCTCAGCCTGCACACACACTGGGTTCTAGGAGAAGAGGGGAGAACAGGACAGCCATGAGACATTGTGGCCAAAAGACCCATTGCCTGCTTGATATTCCACTCTCTGAGCTCCTCAAAGCCTCCGGGGCTTTCAGCCTTTCCTATAAAGAGTCCCTGGGATAGAATCAGGGGTTCTGAGGATTCTGCAGTCAAAAGCCTGGAGTCATCTCCCAGCTTCCTTTAATCAAGGCCATTCACCATTCTGAGTATTAATTTCCTTATCGCAAAACAGGCTTCAGAAATGCACAAGACCCCAGTAGCTTAATCCCCAGCTCCATTATTCATTTGCTATGTGACCTTGGGCAAGGCACTTGACTTCTCTGAGCCTTGTTCTTTTTTTTTTTTTTTTTTTTTTTTAAGAGAGTCTCACTTTGTTGCTCTGGGTAGAGTGCTGTAGCATCACAGCTCACAGCATCCTCCAGCTCTTGGGCTTAAGCAATTCTCTTGCCTCAGCCTCCCAAGTAGCTGGGACCACAGGCGCCTGTCACAACGCCCAGCTATTTTTTTTTTTGGTTGCGGTTTTGGCCAAGGCCGGGTTTGAACCTACCACCCTTGGTATATGGGGCTGGCGCCCTACTCACTGAGCTACAGGCACCACCCGCCCAGCTATTTTTTGTTGCAGTTTGGCTGGGGCCAGGTTTGAACCTGCCACCCTTAGCATATGGGGCCAGCGTCCTACTCACTGAGCCACAGATGCTGCCCAAGCCTGTGCTGTGACACCACGGCACTCTACCCAGGGTGACTGAGTGAGACTCTGTCTTAAAAAAAACAAAAAGCACTCGGTGCCTGTAGCTCAAGCGGCTAAAGCGCCAGCCACATACACCAGAGCTGGTGGGTTCGAATCCAGCCCTGGTCTGCCAAACAACAATGACAACTACAACCAAAAAATAGTCAGGCATTATGGCGGGCGCCTGTAGTCCCAGCTACTTGGGAGGCTGAGGCAAGAGAATCACTTAAGCCCAGGAGTTTGAGGTTGCTGTGCGCTATGACACCACAGCACTCAAAGTGAGGCTCTGTCTCAAAAAAAAAAAAAAAAGAATAATCAGTTAGGTGTCGGGTGGGGCGGGTGCCTGTTGTTCCAGCTACTTGGGAGGCTGAGGCAGGATTGCTTCAGCCTAGGAGTTTGAGGCTTCACCCTTGGAGCTAGGCTGACACCATAAGACTTTAGCCTAGGCACCAGAGTGAGACTCGGTGCCTTTTGTTGTTGTTGAGACAGTCTCACTCTGTTGCCCTGGGTAGAGTGCCATGGCATCATAGCTCATAGCAACCTCAAACTCTTGAGCTCAAAGGATCCTCTTGCCTCAGTCTCCTGAGTAGCTGAAACTATAGGTGCCCACCACAACTCACAGCTAGTTATTCTAATTTTATAGGCATGGGGGTCTTGCCCTTGCTTGGGCTGGTCTTCAACCTGTGAGTTCAGGCAATCTACCAGCCTCGGCCTCCCAGAGTGCTAGGATTACAGGTGTGAGCCGCTGTGCCCAGCCGTATTTGATACTTTAATGTGTGTGTGTGTGTGTGTGTGTGTGTGTGTTCCCTTTAAGCATGGAAAAAAATAAATGCAAGAGAAACTAGTAGTGTAAGAAGTCCTCCCTAACCCCCATTAGTTACATCAAATTGTTAGTTTGAACCTGAACAGGTGGGGAGTACTTATACTATGGAAATAGGCAAATGCATGCATCAGAGCTGGTTGCTAAACACTCAGGAGCAGACCACTGGCACCTTTGTTCCTACCACCTGTTTTGTCAGTGTTTAGGATTTCTCTCTGTTTGTGTCATATCTCTGTTCATTAAAAAAATAAAGCATCAGGGAAGAAATTTATTGTTAAGAAATAAAACAGTGTGACTGTTCTTAATGCTATTGAATTGTACATTTAAAATAGTTACTGTGGTAAATATTATGAATAGTTTATCTCAATTCAAAATAAAACAAGAATAAAAACAAATTATCAGAGATATTATTGAAGTCCCTGTGGACTCCTCCCTAATCCCATTCCCTACCTTCCTTCTCTGGAGGCAAACATCCTGAATTTCAGGTTTATCAAACCTAGGTAGTTTTAAAAACTCTTAAACATGTTTATTAGGAAATACAACGCAGGCTGGGCAAAGTGGCTCACATCTGTAATCCTAGCACTCTGGGAGGCCAAGGCAGGTGGATTGCTTGAGATCAGGAGTTGGAGACCAGCCTGAGCAAGACCAAGACCCCATCTTTACTGAAATAGAAACACACACATATTAAAGTATCAAATTCTTCTGGAAGGAGACACAGAAAGGAAGCTAAAGTGTCTTGGCAGGGCCTGTAGTCCTAGCTACTTGGGAGGCTGAGACAAGAGGATCACCTAAGCCCAAGAGTTTGAGGTTGCTGTGAGCTAGGCTGATGCCATGGCACTCTACCCAGGGCGACAGTATGAGACTCTGTCTCAAAAAAAAAAGGAAATACAACCAGAGCCAGAACAGAAAACCCTACAAAGCAAATGTATAACGTACTGAATTATTATAAATCCAATTATTTTGTAATCTTCCCATAAGTAAAGAAGAAATTTCTCAGTTCCCCCCAAATCTGTTTATCTGTGCCTAGCCCCTTCCTTTGCCCCCAAAGGGCAAGTATCCTGAATTTTGTAGTCATTACTTCTTGCACTTAAACTTTTTTTTTTTTTTGCAGTTTTTGGCCAGGGCTGGGTTTGAACCCACCACCTCCAGCATACGGGGCCAGTGCCCTACTCCTTTGAGCCACAGGTGCCGCTCCTGCACTTATACATTTTTATAAATTTATTGTCTTGCTACATAGATGTAGGTGCCTAAGCAAGACATATTGTTTCCCTGAACAGGCAGCCATTATATGAATTCGGGATTTGTCATTCCCCTGAGAATCTTTATATTATTTAGAAATACATCTATTTGTGGTAGAAGTATATAGTATTGTTTTGCATATTTTAATACTTTTTTTTTTTTTTTTTTTGAGACAGAGTCGCTAGCTGTTGCCCTGAGTATAGTGTAATGGTGTCATAGCTCACAACAACCTCCAACTGGGGCTCAAGCAATCCTCTTGCCTCAGTTTTTCTATTTTTAGTAGAGACAGGGTCTAGCTTTTGCTCAGGTTGGTCTAGAACTTGTGAGCTCAAGCAATCCACCTGCCTCAGCCTCCCAGAGAGGTAGAACTACAGGCGTAAGCCACAGCACACGGCCACTTTTCTTTTTTCTTGAGACAGAGTCTCAAGCTGTCACCCTGGGTAGAGTGCTTTGGTGTCCTAGCTCACAGCAACCTCAAACTCTTTTTTTTTTTTTAAGAGACAGAGTCTCACTTTGTCACCCTTGGTAGAGTGCTGTGGCGTTACAGCTCACAGCAACCTCCAGCTTTTGGGCTTAGGTGATTCTCTTGCCTTAGCCTCCCAAGCAGCTGGGACTACAGGCGCCCGCCACAATGCCCGACTATTTTTTGTTGCAGTTTGGCCGGGGCTGGGTATAGGTATAGGGGGCCGGCGCTCTACTCACTGAGCCACAGGCCCCGCCCCAACCTCAAACTCTTGTGCTCAAGCGATTCTCTTGCCTCAGCCTCCCAAGTAGCTGGGACAAAAGGCATCTGCCACAACGTTTGGCTATTTTTAGAGGAAGTCTCACTCTTCCTTGCTCAGGCTGGTCTCCAACCTATGAATTCAGGCAATCTACCTGCGTTGGCCTCCCAAGTGCTGGGATTATAGGTGTGAGCCATGGCGCCCGGCTGAAGTATATAGTATTGTTCTGCATATTACATCTATTTGTGGTAGAAGCATATAGTATTGTTTTGCATATTTATTTTAAATTTTTGAGATAGAGTGTCACTATGTTGCCCTCGTTAGAGTGCTGTGGCATTACAGGTCACAACAACCTCAAACTCTTTTTTAGAGACAGAGTCTCACTTTATCACCTTCGCAGCTCACAGCAACCTCCAGTTTCTGGGTTTAGGCGATTCTTTTGCCTCAGCCTCCCAAGTAGCTATGACTACAGGAGCCCAACACAACGCCCAGCTAATTTTTTGTTACAGTTCTGCTGGGGCCGGGTCCAAACCCGCCACCCTTGGCACATGGGGCCAGTGCCCTACTCGCTTAGCCACAGGCACCGCCCTATTATTTTGTTTTTAAACATAGTTGCAACCCACCACATTAATTTTTTTCTGATAATTTCTGTTATGCTCTATTTATTCAATACTATTCTATTCTGTCTTACTCATTGACTTATTTATTTATTTGGAGACAGAGTTCTCTTTGTCTCCCTCAGTAGAGTGCCATGGTGTCATAGTTCACAGCAACCTGAAACTCTTGGACTCAAAGTATTCTCTTGCCTCAGCCTCACAAGTAGTTAGGACTACAGACACCCACTGCAATGCCTGGCTATTTTTATTTTTGATTTGTTTATTTATTTTTGAGACAGAGTATCATTTTGTCGCCCTCGGTAGAGTGCCATGGCGTCACAGCTCACAGCAACCTCCAACTTCTGGGCTTAAGTGATTCTCTTGCCTCAGCCTCCCAAGTAGCTGGGACTACAGGTGCCCACCACAATGCCCAGCTATTTTTTGTTGCAGTTTGGCTGGAGCCAGGTTCAAACCCGCCACTCTTGGTATATGGAACCAGTGCCCTACCCACTGAGCCACAGGCGCCACCCCTCCTGGCTATTTTTAGAGACAAGGTCTCACTCTGGCTCAGGCTGGTCTTCAACTCATGAGCTTAGGCAATCCACCCAGAGTACTAGGATTACAGGCGTGAGCCACCTTGCCCAGCCCTCTCATTAACTTTTTACAAACATAAAGCTGGGTGCAACTCACTAAACTTATATTTTCTGACATAAGTCTATTGTATGCTTTAATTTTAAAAAAGTTGTTGCAGGGTGGTGCCTGTGGCTCAAAGGAGTAGGGCGCCAGCTCCATATGCCAGAGGTGGTGGATTCAAACCCAGTTCTGCCCCCCCCAAAAAAAAAACTGCAAAAAAAAGTTGTTGCAATACACAAAATTAATGTTTTTTGGTATTTTTATTCTACGTATTTTACGTATTATCTGGTCTGTCCTTTCTTTTTTTTTTTTTTTGAGACAGAGTCTCACTTTATCACCCTCAGTAGAGTGCCGTGGTGTCGCAGCTTATAGCAACTCTTGGGCTTAGGTGATTCTCTTGCCTCAGCCTCCCAAGTAGCAAGGACTACAGGCACCTGCCACAATGCCTGGCTATATTTTGGTATTTTGGTTGTAGTTATCATTGTTGTTTGGCAGGCCTGGGCTGGATTTGAACCCGCCAGCTCTGGTGTATGTGGCTGGTGCCTTAGCTGCTTGAGATACAGGCAGTGAGTAAGACAGAGTCTCACTCAGTCACCCTGGGTAGAGTGCTGTAGCATCACAGCTCACAGCAACCTCAAACTCTTGGGCTTGGGCAATGCTCACCTGTCACAACATCCAGCATTTTTTTTTTTTTTTTTTAAGAGACAGGGGTCTGTCTCCTGGCCTCAGCCTCCCAGATTGCTAGGATTATAGGTGTGAGCCACCATGCTGGCCATCTGTTCTGTTTTGTTTGTTTGTTTTTTTTTTTGCAGGTTTTGGCCAGGGCTGGGTTTGAACCTGCCACCTCCAGCATATGGGGCCGGCACCCTACTCCTTTGCACCGCCCTATTCTGTTCTTTGATTTATAAAAAAATAATGGTTACAAACCACCAAATTGATTTCTTTCTGATATTGCCTATTTCTATTCTTGCTTATTCTTTCACTTTATAAAAATTTGCTTGTATTTAGCTAAATTGATTTTTGCAGCTTACTCATGAGTTGTGACCTGCAGTTTGAAAACACCATTTCAGGTCAGGTGTCTTTCCTCTTTGAGACCTCAGGTGACCCCTGACCCCTTCGGACCTCATCTCCCACTCTCTGCCTCCTTAGAAGGCTCTAGCTCCTCCTCCTCTCTAGAAGGCTAATTACAGGTAGTTTCATTCTAAATTCCCTCTAGTCTTATTCGAAAATTCAAGGCATGTTAGGATCCTACAGGTGTGAATGAACCTGAGGCCCTAACTGAAGACAAAGTCAGTAGTTCTGGTCCTGAAGGAGATACCAGTAGGTACTAATAGGCGTGTATAGCAAAAGCCCCTACAACAGGCCAGGTAGGGTGGTTTAATTATCCTACTTCCCAAGAATGTTGGGGTGCAAGCTCAATACTGGATTTTCTGAATTTGGGGCTTTCTGAACTCACATATTACTTTGGCATATAAGAAATTTTCAAGAAGGGATTCATTCATTGAAGCAATATTTATTTGTACCTGCCTGATGTCAAGTTCAAGGAAAACCCATAGAAATGAAGACCAGCCAGTTTTTACTCTGGTAGGGAAGATAGGAAGTAAAAATGGTACTTCTTAAAGTGACCTGGGTCATTTATGATAGGGACAGTGATGAGTCCTTGAGGATCATAAAACAGGTGCCTCCCTTACAGTTGATGTTTAGGAAGGCATTTGGGATAAGTTGCTCTCTCAAACAGTACTAACTATTAGAAGAAACAATTTGTCACATCTTTCAACATTCTATAGGTACAGAGTAGAGGGGATATGGAAAAGTTGGAAACCTCATTCATTGCTGGTGGGAATGTAAAATAGTGTGGCTTCCTTGGAAAACACCCTGACTGTTCCTCATATGCTCTGACATATGTTATCATATGATCCAACAATTGTATACCTAGGTATCTACCCAAGAGAAATGAAAACATACAACTAGGCAAAGACTTGCTTGTGAATGTCCATAGAAATAATATTCATAATGGCACCAAAGTGCAAACAACCCAAATATCCATCAACTGGTGAATGGATAAACAGTACATGACCACCTATTTGCTGGAGTGTCACTTAATCACAAAAAGGAATGAAACTCTGACATAGGCTACAATATCAATGAATCTTGAAAATAATGAGCACAGTGAGAGAAGCAGACACAGAGGACACACAGCGTGAGATTCCATTTATGTGAAATGTCCAGAACAGGCAGATCCACAGACATGGGATTCATGGTTGCCTGGGGCTGAGGAGCTGGGGGTTTTAGTGACAATGGCTAAAGAATGCAATATTTCTTTCTTTCTTTTTTGTTTTTTTTTTTTTTTGGAGACAGACAGACTTTAACTATGTCACCCTTAATAGAGTGCTGTGACGTTACAGCTCACAGCGACCTCAAACTCTTGGGCGTAAGCGATTCTCTTGCCTCAGCCTCCCAAGTAGCTGGGTCTACAGGTGCCTGCCACAACGCCCAGCTATTTTTGGGTTGTGGTTGTCATTGTTGAGTTGGCCTGGGCTGGGTTCGAACCCGCCAGCCTCTGGTGTATGTGGCTGGTGCCATAACCACTGTGCTATGAGCACCAAGCCACTTAGGCTATTTTTAACTTTTTGCCACTACAAACAGTGCTGCATGAGGTCATATTGTATATATGAAAGATCTGTAGGCAGAATTTCTAGAAGGAAAATGGTTGGGGCAAAATGCAGGTTCATTTTAATTTTGATAGATAGGTTAAATTGCCTCTCATGAGGGTTGTGGC
Source organism: Loris lydekkerianus (assembly GCA_963574355.1). Lineage (NCBI taxonomy): Eukaryota > Metazoa > Chordata > Mammalia > Primates > Lorisidae > Loris > Loris lydekkerianus. The sequence goes on from CAUYPK010136006.1 coordinate 69,467, forward strand.
AGTTTATCTGGTCATCAGCAATGCAGATGCATGAAGGTGTGGCTTCTGAGCAAAGACCTGCAGGATGAGAAGGAAGAATAGGAAGGCCATCATGTTCCAAGCAGATGACACAGTGCAAAGACCCTGAGATAGAACTGCACCTGGCATGTTGGGGATTGCAGTGAGGACTGCGCTTTGACCCTAAGGGAGGTGGGAGCCACGGAAGGCTGGGGGCAAAGGAGGTGCATGCCCTGATGCAGATGCTCACAGGTGCCCTCTGGATGCTGTGGGGAGGACAGATCATAAGGGAGGATGTGACAGTGGAGGCTACTATTCTGGTCCAGGTGAGCAAGATAGGGTTCAGCCAGGTAGAAGGTTTGAACCTCACCTGTCCTTCTGAAGGAGTCCTGTCTAGTCCCTTCTTTGCTCATAGCCCTCCAAGGTTCCTACTTCTCTCTTGTCAAAGCCCACATCCTCACTGGAGCCCTCCAGGCACTGCACAACCTGCCCCTTCCCCTCTCTGCCCTCCACTCCTCCTTCTCTTCCCCTCCTCATTCTGCTTTAGCCATAAGTGCCTTCTCGCTCCTCCAACACACCAGGCATAGTCTTGCCTCAGGGCCTTTGCACGGGCTATACCCTCTGCCTGGAACTCTCTACTCTTAGATATCTTTATGGCTTTTTCCCTCCCTCTTTCAACTTTCTGCTAAAACATCACCTCCTTAAAAATGCCTCCTTTAACCAATCTGGTACAAATAGTACTGGGTACCTACAAAAACACAATTTTTTTTTCTTTCTTTCTTTTCTGAGACAGAGCCTCAAGCTGTTACCCTGGGTAGAGTGCTGTGGTGTCACAGCTCACAGCAACCTCCAACTCTTGGGCTTAAGTGATTCTCTTGCCTCAGCCTCCCAAGTAGCTGGGACTACAGGTGCCCGCCACAATGCCTGGCTATTTTTTGGTTGTAGTTGTCATTGTTGTTTGGCAGGCCTGTGCTGGATTCGAACTTGCCAGCTCTTGTGTATGTGGCTGGTGCCTTAGCCACTTGAGCTATGGGTGCCGAGCCAAAACACAATATTTTCATATTCATATTCCTAAAACTTATCTGTATTAACACCCTCTTTTCCCATCATGGTGATTTTAGCTCTTCCCATTTATCGGGCATCTGCTATGTGTTGATACCATGCTGAGTACTTTGCAGTCCTCATAAGCATCCATAGAGGGAAGTATTATGATTGCTCCCCTCTAGAGATGAGGGGTCTGCTAATTGCTCATGGCCATCTGATCCAATACTCATGTTCTGCCCTCATTTTTCACTTGTGCCCTTGCCCTCTAGATTAGTTCTCAGGAGGCCTGGGAAGGGGGACATGGCCTGCCCAAGGTCACCTAGGAAGCAAGTGACCAGGCCCTGAACTTGCTTCTGCTGATCTCAGGACTGGTCCACCCCTCCCAGTTCTATCCTTGTGGGACACCTCCATGAGGTTGGTCAGGCTGGAGATTATCTTTGTCACACAGATAACAATTCCTGCAGCAGGCTGGGTGTGGTGGTTCATGCCTGTAATCCCAGCACTTAGGAGGCCAAGGTGGGTGGATTTCCTGAGCTCACAGGTTTGAAATCAGACTGAGTCAGAGCAAGACCCTGTCTCTAAAAACAGCCAGGCATTGTGGTGGGCACCTGTAGTCCCAGCTACTTGGGAGGCTGAGGCAAGAGAATCACTTGAGCCCAAAAGTTTGAGGTTGCTGTGAGCTATGATGCCACAACTCTGTACCAAGGGTGACAAAGTGAGACTCTGTCTCAAAAACAAACAAAACCCCCCAAAACAATCCTTGCAGCAGTTGTAGCACATTTATAGGGTGCATGTGCACTTGCCAGCTTTTGCTTGAAGCCCTGAACTTGGAATATGTCTGGTCATCGCTCCAAGAATGACCTAGGAGGCTGCACTATGTTTATGCCCATTTTATTGATGAGTACATGGAGGCAGGGAGAGGCTTCCTTTGGAGGTCAATCAGCAGGTATATGGGGGCACTGGGATTTTAACCTGGGAAATGCCAGCACTCTGACCTTGATCATCATAACCCAATGCTGGATGCCAAATTACTCCCCAGGGAGGTGAAGTGACTTTGTTCAACATTTCTCCATCCACCCTTACTTCTGCCTCTGAACCTGGCCTCAGAAAGGGGCCCAGAACAGCTCCTGTGCTGAGTCCATTGAACACTGCATGGGCTTTCCTGGGCCTTCCTGGGATGGAGGACACATCTTAGTGGCCTCACTTCTTAGGGGGCACCATCTTCATTGCCTGCAGGCTCAAAGGCTGTGGAGAGCCACAGAGTCACCAGGTCAAGGTTTTTTTTTTTGAGACATAGTCTCAAGCTGTTACCCTGGGTAGAGTACCATGGTGTCATAGCTCACAGCAACCTCCACCTCTGGCTTAGGCAATCCTCTTGCCTCAGTTTTTCTAGTTTTAGTAGAGATGGGGCCTCACTTTTTGCTCAGGCTGGTCTCAAACCCATGAGCTCAAGTGATCCACCCGGCTCAGCCTCCCAAAGTGCTAGGATTACAGGTGTGAGCCACCACGCCCAGCCCAGGTCGAGGTCTTGAATCTGGCCTTGCCCTAGAACAAAGTCCCCCCCTTGGCATACTGACATTTGGGCTTAGATCTTTCTCTGAGGCGGGGCCTTCCTGGGCACTGCAGGTGCTACCTCTATCCACTCCATGCCAGGAGCACCCCTGACCAGCCGTGTCCACCAAATCCATCTTCTGAGATTGCCACGTGTCCCTTATGAGGGGCAGTGCCTGTGGCTCAAAGGAGTGGGGTGCCAGCCCCATATGCTGGAGGTGGTGGGTTCAAAACTCAGGCACAGCCAAAAAACAAACAAAAAACCTCAATTGAGAACCACCAGCTTACTTCCTGCTCTGATTTCTGACTTATCCTTTGTGAAATCCTGGGCCTGCACAGCCACCAACAGCTTTCTCTTCTTCTCTGTGGTGGCCTTCCCTGTCTCCCGCCTGCCTACTTTCTTCTTCCTCCTCCGAGCTTGGCAAATGATCCCCACTCCCCACTCCCACCTTCCCCCCCATCCACTGACAGGTACCTGGAATAGGTTTTCTTTATGGAAGTCTGAAATCCCTTGAACCAATAAGTATATCTTCTTCTTGGCTAAAATGTGTTCCCGGCCCATGCAGGAAGCTTGTATGAAGTAGAAGATGTGGCCAATTTTGCTAATGAAGGTAGATGGAAGCCTGGGAGGTAAGTTGAAATGGAAATCAAAGGTGTGGCTCCCCGCACTTAACCAATTATCTGAAAGCAAAACACACCGACACCATCAGAAGGTTCTAGAATCTTTCTTTTTCCCTTCATTTTATCCCCCTTTATTTATTGTTTTTGTGAGGAGGCACATTCCGGGTTCAGCTTGTCTGTACCCTCCTGAGCTGCTTGGACCATAAATATCAGGCTCCATTTGGGATGGAGAGGGATGCCCGGGGTAGATGTCATGCCTGGAGCCCTCAAAATCCAACAAAACACACCTTGAACATATCTTGTATGCCAGAGATGGTTTTAGGTAGTGTTTATGGGAGTGAGACAAAACCCCTTACCCTCATGGATCTTTGTGTTCAGTACTTGGCATATAGTAGGTGCTTAATATTTGTTGATTGATACCAGGTGTGGTGGCTATACCTGTAAATTCTATCCCTCTGGGAGGCTGAGGTGGGAGGATCCCTTGAATTTAGGAGTTCAAGACCAGCCTGAACAAGAGTGAGAAACCACGCCCCCCCCCCCCCACTAAAAATAAAAAAAAATTTTTTTTTTTTAGAGACAGAGTCTTCACTTTGTCGCCCTCAGTAGAGGGTCGTGCTATCACAGCTCCATAGCAACCTCCAACTCTTGGGCTTAGGTGATTCTCTTAGCCTCCCGAGTAGCTGGGACTACAGGGAGTCCACCACACCCACCACAACACCCAGCTATTTTTTTGTTGCAGTTTGGCCGGGGCCTGGTTTGAACCCACCACCCTTGGTATATGGGATTGATGCCTTACTTACTGAGCCACAGGTGCCACCCTAAAAATAGAAAAATTAGCTGGGCATCATGGTGAGCACCTGTAGTCCCAGCTATTTAAGAGGCTGAGGAAGCCGAGGATCACTTGAGCCCAGGAGTTTGAGGTTAGTATGAGTTAGGCTGATTCCGCAATACTCTAGCCTGGGCAACAGAGTAAGACTCTCTCAAAAAGAAATAAATATATACATAAATTTATTCATTGGGATGGCACCTGTGGCTCAGTGAATAGGGTGCCAACCCCATATATGGAGGGTGGTGGGTTCAAACTGCAACAAAAAATAACTGGGAATTGTGGTGGGTGCCTGTGGTCCCAGCTACTGAGGAGGCTGAGGCAAGAGAATCGCCTAAACCCAGGAGCTGGAGGTTGCTGTGAGCTGTGATGGCACAGTTCTCTACCAAGGGCAATAAAGTGAGACTCTGTCTCTACAAAAAAAAAAATAATAATAATAATAAATTTATTCATTGATTGATGGCTGAGGTCCAGGGAGCACATTCTCAAACCACCCCATCTTTGTGACCTTCTAATTTTCTTTTCCTTTTTTTTTTCTTTTTGAGCCAGAGTCTCACTCTTTCACCCTGGGTTGCATGCCGTGGCATCATAGCTTACAGCAATCTCAAACTCCTGGGCTTGAGCAATCCTCTTGCCTCAGCCTACCGAGTAGCTGGAACTATGGTGCCCATATGCCCGGCTAATTTTTCTATTTTTAGTAGAGATGGCGTCTTGCTCTTGCTCAGGCCGATCTTGAACCCCTAAGCTCAAGTGATCCACCCGGCTCAGCCTTCCAGAGTATTAGGATTATAGGCATGAGCCACCATGCCTTGCCCCCCATTTTATTTTTCTTCTTTTTTTTGTAGAGACAGAGTCTCACTTTGTCACCCTCAGTAGAGCTGTGTGGTGTCACACAGCTCACAGCAACTTCTAACTCCTGGGCTTAGACAATTCTCTTGCCTCAGCCTCTGGAGTAGCTGGGACTACAGGCGCTCACCACAACGCCCGGCTATTTTTTTTTTTGTTGTTGTTGCAGTTTGGCTGAGGCTAGCTTTGAACCCGCCACCCTCAGTACATGGGGCCAGCGCCCCACCAACCAAGCCACAGGCGCCACCCTATTTTCCTTCTTATATTTCTCCAAAATCCTCTTATTTATCTTCACCAGCAGATGGTAATCCCAAAGACACCAGGGACTCTTTTATTCATCCCCGCTGCAGCCTTAACACCTAGAACAGGTGTTTGTGCACAGCAGGTGTTCAATAAGTATTTGCTAAATATTTATTGGATTCATAGCAGGCTTCAGGCAGATTTTTTTTTTTTTTTTTTCTTTTTTTGGAGATAGGGCTTTGCTCTGTCACCCAGGCTGGAGTGCAGTGGTGTGGTGTGATCGTAGCTCCATGCAGCCTTGAACTGCTGGGCTCAAGCTACTGTCCCACTTCAGCCTCCCAAAGTACCAGGATTATAGGTGTAAGACACTGCACCCAGCCAGACTGATGCTTTTGAGGGGGAAATTCAATCGCTTGGAAATGAACACGTGGATATCTAATGCTGAGGCTTGTACAGGGAAGGAGTGTTTGGGTAGGAATTTGAACAACTAAGAATTTTCAAGTACATACTATATGCTTGGCACTGGTCTAGCCCTCTACGTGCCATTAAATCATTAAGCCTTCAAAACAATTTTATGAGGCAGGACCTCGTCCTACTCCCATTTTATAGATGGGTTAATTGAGACACAGAGAGGTAACATCACTGCGGAGTATTATTAACCTCTGACATGTTGCCATTTGTCCCCAGGATATCTGCATGGCTGGAGTCCATCTTATTACTCAGATCTGAGCTCAGTTGTCACTTCTTTGGAGAGGCCTTCCCTTACCACCCTAGCTAAAATTTTAAGTCTAAAATCAAATGTTCAATCGGACCGTGTTCTGCTTGACTAGAGAATACCCAGAAATATCCCCCACACACATTTGGGAATGGATAGCAAGTTCCCTGGCAACTCAGACTCCCTGATGTCTGTTTAGAGTTCAGATCTGAACTGGTGGGGCCTGGGGACTAGTTAGCCCTTCCTAGAGGGTCTCTCTCACTCTTCTGCCTTGACTATATTTCCCTGTGACTACAGCATTTCTGATTTTATTTCCTGGGGTTTCACTGGCACAGGGAGATTTATCTGTAAAACAACAACAGGCTCCTGACCCCACAACAGGCAGTTGTTGGAGAAAGCATAGCATTTTCTAAGGAGAGTGCTTTAAACCTTCATTTTGAATACCTGGGTTCTGGTCAGTTCCTTATGTCTTGTTATTTTTGTGTTATGTGCATCTGATGATCATTGTTCTGTATGGCTTCGCTCCTAGGAAGGAACCAGGCCTCTATTTCTGATATCCCTGGGGGGTGAGGGGGGGGATGGTTGTTGATTGACTTATCAGATGTATTTACTTTCTGGACCCAGGTTCCCATATGGCTAGGGTTTTCTGCCGGCCTTGTTCTTACCCTCCACTGGGAATGTCTTTATCTTATGCACGTAGTCTGCTTTGTTGTTGCAAATCACATCTCTGCTGTAATCACGGGATGCCCCAATTTCTTCACTCCACTCAACGTAACCTCTTCCCACAAGCTCCACCTTGACTATGGGGTCCACCAGGGTGCTGTTCAGGGTTAGAATCACCTGTCCTTTTATGCTGGAGCCAGCCAGGTAGATCCCATCCTTGGGCAGCACTAATTCGATTGACTTCACCACAGACATGGGGGGTTGGGGTGGTGGAAAAACATCCTTCCCCCTCCCCCATGCCGCTGAGATTCCCAGTTCCTTGGCTGTAGTGAGGTAATCCATCTGTGACGTCACTTCACCAGAGTTCTGGAAAGGCCACGAGAGTAGGCAAGGATGCTGTTTGGGCAGTGGGGCAGGTGGTAGCTTAGGAATCACATAGTCCTCACTGGTTTTTGAAATGGTAGCCTGGCAATTTTATTTTTATATTAATTTTATTTTTACTTTTTGTTGAGAGTTGCTCTGTCACCCAGGCTGAAGTGCACTTGCACAATCATAGCTCACTCTAGCCTTAAACTCCTGGGCTTAAGTGATCCTACCACCTCAGCCTCTCATGTAGCTGGGACTACAGGTGTGAGCCACCACTCCCAGGTAATTTTCCTATTTTTTGCAGAGACAGGGTATTGCTACATTATCCAGGCTAGTCTTTTTTTTTTTTTATTTATTCATTCATTTATTTATTTATTTGTGGTTTTTGTCTGGGGCTGGGTTTGAACCCACCACCTCCGGCATATGGGACTGGCGCCCTACCCCTTTGAGCCACAGGTGCCGCCCTATCCAGGCTAGTCTTGAACTCTTGGGGTCAAGTGATCCTCTGGGCTCAGCCCACCCAAAGTGCTGGGATTACAGGTGTGAGCCATTATGCCAGGCTACCACTTTTTTTTATAGAAACAAACACAACAAATGAAAAACAGGATTTCCAATATTTCCGACACATAGGGAATGCCTGTCATTATTCTAGGAGTTTGGGGGCCTGGTTGGGACTGGTCTCTATTCTTCCAACCACCCTTGGTGCGGTTGGCATCATCAGCTCCATTAACAGGTGAAGAATTAGAGACCCAGAAAGTGAGCCCAGAGGTATTTTCTGCTTATTAGATGGTTTCCCAAAGTGGTACATGCACCAATCAGGTTTACAGGTTGGCTTTGGGTTATATACAAATAATCATTTTTATTTTAATGGCTTGACATTTATATCAGTCTGTATTAGAAAAAGATACATATATGGCCAGGGCAAGAGATCCATTGTGTACTAAAGATGCTCAGAGCATTGTGTACTCAATCTGAACATTGACACTGTCAGGAAGCATCATCTTCCTGCATGACTGACATTGCTTTTCATATCTGTGTCTCCCCAATTGGATGGGAGTCCCTACAGGGTAAGACTTTTTTCAGCGAACTTTGTGCCCACCAATGTCTGTCTGTCCTGCTGGCTTAAGCCCATGAGTTTGAGGTTGCTGTGACCTATGACGCCTTGGCACTTTACCTAGGGCAACAGCTTGAGACTCTGTCTCAAAAAATAAAAAAATAGGGTGGCGCCTGTGGCTCAGTGAGTAGGGCGCCGGCCCCATATACTGAGGGTGGCGGGTTCAAACCCAGCCCCGGCGGAACTGCAACGAAAAAATAGCCAGGCGTTGTGGTGGGTGCCTGTAGTCCCAGCTGCTGGGGAGGCTGAGGCAGGAGAATCACGGAAGTCCAAGAGCTGGAGGTTGCTGTGAGTCCTGTGACATAATGGCACTCCACATAGGGCGGTAAAGTGAGACTCAGTCTCTACAAAAAAAAATAATAAAAATAAATGAGTAAGTAAAAATTATTACAGGCAAGGTGGGTCACACTTGTAATCCCAGCACTTGGGAGGCCGAGGTGGGTGGATTTCCTGAGCTCACAGGTTTGAGACCAGCCTGAGCCAGAGTGAGACCCCGTCTCTGAAATGTAGCCAGACATTTTGGTGGGTACCTGTAGTCCCAGCTACTTGGGAGGCTGAAGCAAGAGGATTACTTGAGCCCAAGAGTTTCAGGTTGCTGTGAGCTATGACACCATGGCATTCTACTAAATGTGACCAAGTGAGACTGTGTCTCCAAAAAAAATTATTTTATTATTTATTTATTTTTGAGACAGTGCCTCAAGCTATCACCCTGGGTAGAGTGCTGTAGCATCACAGCTCACAGCAACCTCCAACTCCTGGGCTCAAGAGATTCTTCTGTCTCCGCTTCCCAAGTAGCTGGGACTACAGGCACTCGCCACAACGCCCAGCCATTTTTTGGTTGCAGTTGTCACTGTTTGGCAGGCCCGGGCTGGATTCGAACCCACCAGCTCAGGTGTATGTAGCTGGCGCCTTAGCTGCTTGAGTTACAGGCGCCAAGCCAAAAAAAGAAAAATTATTAACCTGAGCAAATTTGAAAATTTTTTTTTCTCAAGATGGTGTAGGGAATTGGAGGACTGAATCAATAGCCCCTAAATGTCTTTTCTGTAGGGAAAGCTAGACATTTCTTTCTGCGTTTAACTTCAACTATCCAAGGTGCTTGCGCTGTGCTCTGAACTAAGTTTGCATGAAGAATGTATTTCCTCTTTCAGCCATGTTGAGCTTTTGCAACAGATGATGTGCTCTTATAGGAATAAGCCAGGAACTGGGGCACATGCTCTTAGTTTGGAAGAACTTAGCCACTTCTCAGACTCATGTGGGCCTTCTTGATTCCTGCTTACACCTGTGGCATGGTCTCTACATAGCTGACAGCTGAGGGTCCAGAACTGTGTTCAGCAGCATTGACTGAGTCCTCCAGTTGGAAAGTTAACAGCAACATCTGAACTTTGTAGAACAGAATGTATTAGTTTCCTGTTGCTGCTATAATAAATGACCACAAACTCAGTAGCGTGAAGTAACATGCTTTTTTTTCTATATTACACTTCTGGAAGTCAGAAGTCTGCAGTGAGTCTTAGGGCTAAAAGTAAGGTGTTGTTCTAGGAGAGATTCCAATTCCAAAAGCCAATTCCTTGCCCTTTTTTAGCCTCCAGAGGCTACCCACATTTTCAGCTTCTTGACCTGATCGTTCTAACCCCTGCTGCTGATGTCACATTTTTTCTAATTTTGACCTTCCTGTCTCCCTTTTCCCCTTATTAAGACCTTTGTAACATTTGGCCCACCTGGACCACCCAGACTATTTCCATATCTCAAAACCATTAAATTAACCATACCTGTAAAAAGTCCCTTTAACTGTGTAAGGCACCATAATCACAGATTCTGGGGATTAGGGCAAGGACATCTCGGTGGGAGGGAGTGTTCTGGAGTCCTACCCAGTGGGGAAATAGCAGAAGCACTGCTCACAAGATAGAGTAGGCCCTATAGAATGGTAGAGAAACTTTGTAAAAACCCACATGGGAACACTATGCTTTTCGGCTGACAGCTCCCAAAACAAAGACCAAGGTCTTCCTGGTAGCCTTTCGAGGTATTATATGTCACCCCTCTGACCTCATTCCTTCCTCCCTCCCTTGGTCTGTCTGCCCAAGCCATACCAGCCTCTTCCTGCTCCTTGGACACCTCTGAGCCTTTTCTGGACTCTAAGTTTATCCTTTCCTTTTAGATAGACCCCACTGTCCTTGGAGTCGGGATCTCAGCTGAACTGCCATCTTTTCCAAGAGGTCCACTACATTCACCATAACTAGAATATCCACTTCCCACAGCCCCCACATGACAGCTGCTCGCTATTCAGCCTTCACTGACTCTCCTATCAGGAATTACCTGAAATTATTTGCTTTATTTATTCATTTCTTGCCTATGTCCCCCAGATAAGAATTTATGTTCCTCGGACCACAAACTAGGTTGTTTTGCCCACTGTTGCATACGCCTTCCCCCCCACAGTTCTGAGCACCCTGTCCAGCTGCTTTGTAGGTGCCCAGCACAGGTCACTTGTGTGCGGGCCAAGAGTGGCCAGAGTGGAACAGACAGGGTGGAGGGGGCAGGGCAGTTCTGCCCGCCTGGACAGCTCGGAGAAGGCGGGAAAACAAGGCGGGAAAAACCAGCAAACAAGCCCTGAATGTGGGTAGAGCCCCCCCAGCTGGCGGTCCCTGGCGCTAGGCAGTAGGACTCTCGGACATGAGACCAGCCATCGGGGTGCAGGTGGTCTTCTAGGGCCCCCCACGTTCTTTCATAGTATTTAGACATTGATTCCGGCCTTCTTAGCCTAACTGGTCAGTGCGTGCCTGGGGGCGGGGGGGTGCTGCGAACTGACTTAAGCAGTCCGCGGGGGTGGTGGTGTCTCTAACTCGGGAATCCCTGAGGGGCACATACGTGGGGGGACCCAGGTCCTGCCACGCAGCCCCCAAGCACGCAGGACGCTTCCAGCAGAGCGCATAGGATTGGGCGGGGCCGAGGCCGGCTGGGCAGAGCACTGGTAGACAGGGGCGGGGGCACCCCCCACCCCCTTTCTCTCTTCCCGCCATTGCGCGGGCCAATCGCGAGGCAGGCGCCCGCCCCCGGCACGGCCTCCCGCGGCTCCGCAACTCCTAAATGCCGAGTTTTCGCGGGAAAGAAATCAGAGCAGCTGGCAGCGCGGCTTGCAGCGTTAGCCCACTGGGCGCTTCGGATCGCACCGCACGTCCGCGCGGGGTCCGGACCACGCGCGCAGCTTTGTCATCATCCCCAACCGAGCAAGGCACGCAGGCAGGCGAGTGCGTCGCGGTGGCCAAAGAGGTGAGCGGCGGATCGGGTTGGGGGTGGCAGTCAGGAGTTTGGCAAAACTTTCCCGAGCGGGCCCGGGACACGCGGCCAAGTGCGGGACATGCGTGCCCCGCGCTGGGGCTGCTCCGCATACGTTCCCGGGACCCGGGGCCTCCCCTTCCGCAATCCCTTGAGAGTCGTCCCCGGCTCGGGAACAGCTGGCCCAAGCCGCTGCAAAGCAGAAAGTCCCTGGAGCCCCCCCCGGGGGGTCTAGCGGGCTGCGTGGGGGAGGGCCGGGAGGGCCGGGAGGGCGGCGGGGGAGGATGTCAGGCTCCGCGCCTGCGCGCGGAGCGCCCCGCGATTCAATTGTCGCGCTCGAGCCCGATTTCGCGCGCCCTAAGTTCCCCGGGCGCGTCTTGGCCAATGGGGAGCGAGCGGGGCGGTCAGGCACGGCGGAACCAATAAGAGAGGTGGCTCAAGTGAAGGGGGGCGGGACTGGGCGAACTGGGCCCCCTCGGTCGGTCGGGGCAGTGGGGGTGGGCGTGGGTTCGCTGACCGTGACCTGCGCGAGCCGGTGGGAGTGTGGAAGGGACGCCGGGGTCCGAGGGCCCGGGAAGCGCCAGCCGTACGGGATCAGGGGCCCGAGGTGAGTTGTACGGCGCGCGCACGGGGGCGACCGGTTACCATGGCCACCGCGGGGCGGGCCCCGCCGCGCACGCGCGCGGAGGTGGGTGGGGGGAACGGGGTCCCAGGGTTTGTGAGTCTCGGGTGGAGTTTTTCCCTTTCAGTAGTACTTGGTTGAGTTCTCCCGGGACTTCTGAAGTTCCGGCCCACGCCGGACTTTCGTGATTCTTCCTTCGGTTAATAGGAATCTGAGGAGTAACTGAATGAATGAACAAACGAACCAACTCAGCTACTCGCTGTGCGGCCGCGCTCCCTCAGCCGAGGCGGCCTCCCTCTTTTGGTCGCTGGTGTTTTTCTCTGAAAGGGTGTGGGTTGCACTGACTGGGTGGTCTGAGACCCCTTTTGCTCTCCCTTCGTGCCTGTCCGTACCTCAACACTTGGTAGTCATTAACTCATTAAGTCCTTAATTTCCACACCTGCTAGTCATTAACTCATTCATTAAGTCCTTAATTTTGCTCTGTCCTCGGACTGATCTGACAGTATATGGGGAGCGGGAGGCGAAAGGGTGTTAAGGGAGTTTCCTCCTGTCCACAAGTTGGATAAAAGCAGCCGTGACCCCAGTGTGGCTCTCGCCAGGCAGTGCGGCACAACTGACCCGGGCTCTTGCCGTCTCTTCCAACAGTTCTGACACCATGTGGATCCGGGTGCGCACCATGGACGGGAGAATGACCCGGACGGTGACTCGTCTATCTAAGCTGACCAAGGTGCAAGAGTTGAGGCAGAAGATCCAGGAGCTGTTCCACGTGGAGCCAGGCTTGCAGAGGCTCTTCTATAGGGGCAAGCAGGTAAGCCGACAGCAGGCTGCCCACCCGAGCAGCACCTTTGTTCTTGCCGGGTCCAGGCACTGCGTCTGGGCAGCCACCAGTAGCTACAATTCTCCACCCCCTCCTCCCTCGTCCATCCGGCTTCACGTGTCCGGAAGGAGAAGTCCACAGAACCCTCTGATGCCTGCGCCAGGAAGGAACAAAGGCGGGACCTGCAGACTGACACTGGGGGAAGGCAGTTGGCGCTAGAATCGTAGCGTCAGGGCTTTTAAAATTTATCCTCCCCCCCCCCCCCAAAATAATTTCTGGAGAAGGAAATTTGAGCCCAACAGAGGGCCGAGGAATTCCCAGGGAAGGGCCTAGTAAGGATCATTACGCAGATAGGACATAAGGAGCAGTTTTTCTTTAAAACGTACACTGATTGTGCTCATTAAGCATCAGATCATAAGTCTTCCTAGAAATTTAGATTAACTTATTCAATCTAGAGGTGGTGCTTGCAGATTGGGAATTTCTGCTACTCTGGACCTGCTCTCCTGCAGCTGTCCCTGACAGGGCATATGGTGGGGGTGGGGGGTGGGTGTCTGCAGGTCTGCTTACTTTCTTTGTGCTCCCCCCAGGCCCTTGTAGCATTTAAAATGGCCACCTGTGTTTTCGCAGCTGCCCACATTTAGGATACTTTCTCCATGGGCACATGGGGGTTCTACTGTTGGTGGTTTTGGGGCGTTTGGGACCCAGAGGAGTTGGATTTCCTGGCAGGATAAGACGGTGCAGTCATTGAAGGTGTGGTTCCTGTCTGTCGGAGTTGGCTGGACTGTGGGGACAGGGACAGCACAGATACTGGAACTGGATTAAAAGTCGACAGTTGGCCTGCTTGTGCCTGACTGGACTTTGTTGTCTAGTCATGAACTGGGTGCTGCTGCCATCTGGTGTCTGGATTGGAAAACAAATGTTCTGTACTTGGCCAGGTTTTTGGGGGGCTGGGACGAAGGATCCTGCCTGCTTACTGGAGATGAGACCTGATGAGTAATTTCTCAGCTCGTGGTGCCCTGGGAGGGCTTCCTATTCTCCTTCCCTTAAAAGGCTGATGACTTGAGTCTTAAGAATCTGAGTTAACCCTCCCTGCTAGGGCCACTGGGGGCCCGTGGGAGAGAGGCAGGGCTGTGATCCCAGTGGATCTTTCTTTGCTGGGTGTTTCTCCCCCTTCCCTTCCTCCAAAGGTGGCTTCCAAACTGATTTTCACTTGCCACTCCTTGTTTAGCCTTCATTTCGGTTTCTAAAAACCTGCGTATTCCTGCTGAATAAGTTTGTGGTATGGTTCAAAAGGTGGGTTGGACTCTAATCCTCAAGTTTATATAGTACTGAATATTAGCTATACTGGAGTGCCCTCCATATACCAGGAAGTTAGCTAGCATTTAATTTTTGTATTTCAAATGTGCAGGGAAGTTGAAAGAGCTGTGAAACACCTAAACACACCTACCACATAGATTCTAACATTCATGTTTTGCTGTATTAGGTTTATTTTTTTATTTTTTTGTAGACAGAGTCTCACTTTTTCACCCTTGGTAGAGTGCTGTGGTGTCACACAGCTCTCAGCAACCTCCAACACTTGGGCTTAGGTGATTCTCTTCCCTCAGCCTCCTGAGTAGCTGGGACTACAGACACCTGCCACAACGCCCAGCTATTTTTGTTGTTGCAGTTTGGCTGGGGCCGGGTTTCAACTTGCCAACCTTGGTATATTGGGCCCGTGCCCTAAACACTGAACCACAGGCGCCACCCTGTATTAGGTTTATTATACATATCTTTCTTTCCAATCTCAATTTCTTGGGATGCATTTCAGAGTAAGCTGTAGGCTCCAATCCTTGCCATTCCCAAATGCATCAGCATTTGCATCATGAACTAGAATTTGGTATTTGTGGTTCTGTTAACTTAAGTGAAACACATACATGTTAAGCAGATGATTTGAAGAATTTTGACAAATGTCTACAGTCCATGTAACCCAAAGCCCTATTTCCCTACACCTGTAATACTTGATTCATAGAAAAGCACTGTACCTTGGCTCAGTGCCTGTAGCACATAAGTTATGGTGCCGGACACATGTACTGAGGCTGGCGAGTTCGAACCCGGCCCAGGCCTGCTAAACAACAATGTCAACTGCAATAAAAAAAAAAAAATAGGTGGGCGTTGTGGCAGGTGCCTGTAGTCCCAGCTACTTGGGAGGCTGAGGCAAGAGAATTGCTTAAGCCCAAAGTTGGAGGTTTCTTTGAGCTGCAATACCGGGGCACTCTACTGAGGGTGAATAGTGAGACTCTGTCTTTAAAAAAAAGGCACTGTATCATCTGTGAAGCTTAAAGTGTAGTATTGACAGGAAGCCTTATTTAGACATACACATTGTGCTGCCTTTTTTTTTTTTTTTTTTTTTTTGAGATAGAGTCTCACTGTCACCCTGGGTAGAGTGCTATGGCATCACAGCTCACAG
Organism: Loris lydekkerianus; assembly: GCA_963574355.1. Lineage (NCBI taxonomy): Eukaryota > Metazoa > Chordata > Mammalia > Primates > Lorisidae > Loris > Loris lydekkerianus. The sequence continues at coordinate 84,602 of CAUYPK010136006.1, forward strand.
CAACCTCAAACTCTTGGGCTTAAGCAAGTCTCTTGCCTCAGCCTCCCAAGTAGCTGCGACTACAGGCGCCCTCCATAATGCCTGGCTATTTTTTGGTTGGAGTTGTCATTGTTGTTTGGCAGGCCTGGGCTGGATTTGCTCCTGTGTATGTTGCTGGTGCCCTAGCCACTGAGCTATAGGTGCCGAGCCCATATCGTACTTTTTATTTCTTTTGATCAGCAAGGTGTCAGGAGTGGGGTAGCCTGGCCTTGGCTCTTTTGAAACTCACCCCAACTGGAAGGGGAGCTGATATTCGAACCCCAAATTTTGGTTTCCAACACTGAGCTCTCAATACTGAATTTCTTGTGTAACTTTGTAATGACGTAAAAGATCCTCCATTCCTGCCTCTTACTCCACTGCCTGTTATTCCTTGTGTGGCAACTGCATAAGGGAATGTGTAGTTATTTGTTTCCCAGGCCTTAGAGAGGTGATGCAATTTCCCCAATTGCATGGCAGGAAGTGGCCTGGCCAAGGGAGGTCTTTGGGTAGACATGGGAGAGTGGGGACAAAAACTCACAGGTGCACCTTGCAGTGCATGAGGTCTGTATGTTTCCTGGCTTGATTATGGTAGAAAGCAATGCAATTTCCAGTGGGCGCCAATGGGCTTTTTGTCTTAAAGAATGTTTTAGACCAGTGGTTCTCAACCTGTGGGTCATGACCTACAGGAACTGTATTAAATAGTCGCGGCATTAAGAAGGTTAAGAACCACTGTTTTAGAGGGTGTTCGCAATCTTTGTTTCTTTCTCTTTTCTTTTGAGACAGAGTCTCAAGCTGTCACCCTGGGTAGAGAGTTGTGGCATCGTCATAGCTCACAGCAACCTCAAACTCTTGGGCCTAAGCGATACACTTCCCTCAGCCTCCCAAGTAGCTAGGACTATAGGCAGCCACCACAATGCCCAGCTATTTTTTGGTTGTTGTAGTTGTCGTTTTTTAGCTGGCCCAGCCAGGTTTGAACCTACCAGCCTTGGTGTATGTGGCCAGTGCCCTACCCACTGAGTAACGGGTGCCACCCAATCTTTGTTTCTTTAAGGAGGAAAAAACATGGCCCAAGGTCTGCAGTGAGGTAGGTTTGAGGCTATGAGGCAGAGCAGAGCTGGCCTTCAGGATATAGAGGGTTGCATCTGGGCCGAATAAGGTGGAGGTTATGTCACTTGATTGGTGGCAATGTGGGGAAACAAATGAGGGCAGGGAGTTTGGGTAGTAGGCCCAGACTGGGGAGAGGAGAACCATCTGCAGCCTTTATTCTTTTCTCTTTTGGTTGTCCCCACAAATAACAATACCTGTCTTTTGAGGCACTTTTAATGCACTTGGGTACATGTTCTACGTTTTCTGTAATCTTTTCTCTCTCTTCTTTTTTATTTTATTTTATTTTATTTTTTTGAGACAGCCTCAAGCTGTCGCCCTGGGTAGAGTGTGGTGGCATCACAGCTCACAGCAACCTTCAACTTCTGGGCTTAAGTGATGCTCTTGCCTCAGCCTTTCAAGTAGCTGGGACTACAGGCACCTGCCACAACGCCTGGCTATTGTTTTTCTCAGCCTTTCAAGTAGCTGGGACTTACAGACACCTGCCACAACACCTGGCTATTGTTTTTGCTTGCAGCAGTCATTGTTTGACAGGCCCAGACTGGATTCAAACCCACCAGCTCAGGTTTATGTGGCTGGTGCCTTAGCCACTTGAGCCACAGGCTCTGAGCCTCTGTAATCTTTTTAACGTCTGGCAGCTTACTAGCTCTCCCGTGCTCGTTTTGCAGCATGGTGGGAATTTGCTGCAGCAGTAAATGTGAAGGACTGAGCCCCATGCCTGGTTTTCGTGATAAGTGGCAATAAACTAGCTCAGGAGGTCTCTCCTTCTGTGGATGTCTGAGACCAGATTGTTCTTGGGGGTGAGGCCATCCTGGGTACTGCAGGGTGCTAAGCAGTGTCCTGGCCTCCACCTACTCTGTGCCAGGAGCCACCCCCAGGTTTTGACAACCATAGAAGTCTCTAGACATTGCCCAGTGGTCTTGGAGCAGAGTCACCCTGTTGATAACTACTAATTTAATAGATTATTTAGGAAAACAGCTAAATTGGCCAGACTGATTTGAGTCAAAATGGCTTTTATAGGCCTTGCAGGTATTGTACCAGGTGTTCCCATTGCATGGCTCCCTTGCAGAGACAAGACATTTGTCTCTCAGGTTGTACAAGGGAGAGTCCCTATTATCAGATCCCCACTCATTATGGCCAACCTTCCCCCAGGAGAGCTTCCAGCCAGAGGGCATGTCTTCCAAGCCAGGTGTCAGCTGATGGTTGCTGTAAAGGGTACAGTGGCATGTAACTGTAGCTTCGTAGGCCAGTCTTTGTTGGGGCTGCCAAACTCTGCTGTTGTGGCCCCAAAGCAGTCATAGACAGTCTATAAATGTATGGGCGTGGTTAAAATAAGTTTCATGGTCTCAATAAAACTTCATAAAGACAAGTGCAGGCCAGAATTGTTATTCTAGCTGGAATTATTCCCCTGGCTATTGTTTGCCAGTTAGACCTGTGCTTCAGTCCAGCCTCAGTGTGTCCAGGTTTTACTGTTAGGAACACCTTTGCTGTGGAATGTGCAAGAACAGGTCCCAAAATGCACTGCACTGGAGTTTTTCTAGGTCAAGGGTTGTGTTCTCAAAATGTTTCATCTCAGGATCCCTTTCTGTCCTCTAAAATGATTAAGGAATCCAAACAGCTTTTGTTGAAGTGGATCCCAGCTGCTGGTTGTCACTAGAGATTGACAGCTGAGAACGATCAGAGTACAATAGTACCCACAAAGTATGGTGGTGTCACCTCCTGCAGCCTTTGAATATTCCTCTCTTGAGAATACAAGTAAACATGGCCAGGGACAGACATCTTGGTATCACTGTGACAATCATGCTGATCTCGCTGACCTCTAAAGTGCTGCTCCAAGGGCCTAGCCTCACCTGGAGTGTGTGCAGGTTGGAGGGCAGAGTGCACTTGTCAGTATTGATCCATCCTCTCCGTCCATGGTGTGCTGGGACATGATGAGAGGGGTTGTGCTGTCTACTCTGTCTCTTCCTCCCCACGTGTGCATTGTCCTCTCTGCCCTATCTGGGATCCTGCATTGTAAATTTTCAGCTCTTCCATCCCTCTGTCCATCTGTCAGTCTCTTTTTTTTTTTTTTTTTTTTGTAGAGATAGTCTCACTTAATTGCTCTTGGTAGAGTGCCGTCTCATAGCAACTCCAACTCCTGGACTCAGGTGATTCTCTTGCCTCAGCCTCCCAAGTAGCTGGGACTATAGGTACCTGCCACAATGCCCGGCTTTTTTTTTTTTTAAGAGACAGGGTCTCACTTTGTCGCCCTGGGTAGACTGCTGTGACGTCACAGCTCAAAGCAACTTCCAGCTCTTGGGCTTAGGTGATTGATTCTCTTTCCTCAGCCTCCCAAGTAGCTGGGACCATAGGCGCCCACCACAACACCTGGCTATTTTTTGTTGCAATTTGGCCGGGGCTGGGCTTGAACCGCCACCCTCTGTAGATGGGGCCGACGCCCCTACTCACTGAACCACAGGTGCTGCCCCCGACTTTTTTTTTTTTGTTGTTGTTGCAGTTTGTTGGGGCCAGGTTTGAACCTGCCACCCTTGGAATATGGGGCCAGCGCCCTACCCACTGATCCACAGGCACAGCCCCATCTGTCTTATATACACCTGGGGCTGCCGCAGAGGCCCAGAGCTCTTCCCTGCCAGGCTGAGAGCTGATGGTGGAGGCCAAGGATGCCTCCCCAGGAAGGCAGAAGAATTTATTTCCTTTCCCTCCCCCAGGTTCAGAACGCCCCATCAGACCCCTGCCTGATGCTCTGTTCCCTCTTGGCAAAAGGCTCACACTGTCCTTGATATGATCTCCTGCAGTCTGGTTTCTGTCCCTGAAATCTCCATCTCTAAGCCTACTGGAAAACCGTTACTTGCCAAACTTGGTGGTATTTATTTTCTGCTCTGTTGTACTTCTGGGTGGCACTTGCAGCCTGAAAAATAACCACTGAACATGGCTGGGGAGGGTAGAAAGAGGGCAGAAACATTAGGTGTGGTGAACTTTTAGCCTAAATTTTCAAAAGGAACTAGCAATACTTAGTTGTCCACCTGTATATTTATTTAGCTTTTACATAAAACCTAAAAAGGGTTTGTGGTACAAAATCTCAAATGTCTAAAAAAGCAAGGAGTAGATCTCCCTCACCTCAATACTCAGGGCCTCCCCCTGCAGCGGTAACCTGTTTTTCTCCTTCCAGAGGATTTGGACATATTTGTGCATGTTTGCTGTTTATATTACAGGTAAGAACAGGCTATATGCATGCCTTTCTCTGCCATGAACTGCTATCTCTGTGATGGTTCCATGTCAGTGCCATAGTCTTTGTTCCTGTGGTGGCTTAGTAGAAGACCTTTAGTTTGCATGCATCATAATTTACCTACTTGTTTTATTGACACAGGTCTCATTCTGTTACCAGGATAGAATGCAATAGTGTCATAGTAGCTCACGGTAGCCTCAAACACCTGACTTACCAGTTTATTTAATATTGCTGGGCCTTTTGGTTGTTCATATTTTGTTTTTTTTAACCCCACAAAGTGCAAGGTTGGAGCAAATGTCCTTGTGCGTATCTTTGTGTATGTGATTGAGTGGAGTGACAGGCTAAATTCCTTGGGGTGCAGTTGAGTCAGGTGGAGTAGATGCCTTTGAAAACTTGATTTATTTTTTTTTTTATTTTATTTTTTTTCCTCTTGACAAGGGTGTAAAGGGTATTAAATGGGTTTTAGATTGAACTGCTTCTACTAGGGCACAGTGATACCATTTAATAGGAGCATTTAACTTTACTAGGTTCAATGATAGATTTAAAAACTTCATCATCATGGGAATTTGTAATCATTTTAATCATTAGCCAAGAATAAAGAGAAGGATACAATGCACCTCTCTGTACCCATCACCCTCTGCAGCAGTCATTGCTGTGTGGCTGGTCTTGTTTCTACCCACTCCTCTTCTACCCTGCTGGATCTTTTTTGCAGTTTTTGGCCAGGGCTGGGTTTGAACCCGCTACCTCTGGCATATGGGGCCCAGCGCCCTACTCCTTTGAGCCACAGGCGCCGCTTTTTTTTTTTTTTTTTTTTTTTAAAAGAGATGGGCTTACTTTGTTACCCTAGGCTGGAGTGCAGTGGTGTCATCATGGCTCGCTGCAGCCTTGAACTCCAGGGCCTAAGAGATCCTCCTGCCTCAGCCTCTTGAGTAGCTGGGACTGTAGACATGTGCTACCACTCCTGGCCAATTTTTTTCTTGTAGAGATTGCCTCCCAAAGTGCTGGGTTCCAGGCTTTCTTTTGAGACAGAGCCTCACTGTGTCGCCCTCGATAGAGTGCTGGGGCTACACAGCTCACAGCAACCTCAAACTCTTGGTCTTAAGCAATTCTCTTGCCTCATGTCATTGTTGCTTTAGCTGGCCCGGGCTGGGTTTTAACCCACCAGCCTTGGTGTATGTGGCTTTTGCTGTAACCACTGTGCTACAAGCGCTGAGCCTTTTTTTTTTTTTTTTCCTTAGTGGAACCACAAGAATGATTATCCAGTGTCTTAATGATGGTCAGATACCTTTACAGATACCTTTTTGAAGGGAGGGGGGGAGAATGTGGAGTATGGGGACAGCAAGTGGTTGCTAGAGATTAGGTTTAACTTTTTATTTTTATTTTTTTTATTTTTTAGAGACAGTCTCACTTTATCACCCTGGGTAGAGTGCCATGGCATCATAGCTCACAGCAACCTCCAACTCTTGGGCTTAGGTGATTCTCTTGCTTCCGATTCCCGAGTAGCTGGGACTACAGGCACCTGCCAGAACGCCTGGCCATTTTTTGTTGCAGTTTCGCCGGGGCCAGATTTGAACCCTCTATCCTTGGTATATGGGGCTGGCACCCTATCTACTGAGCCACAGATGCCGCCAGGTTTAATTTTTAATATTAGAAACCCTAAAAAAAGATGTGATTCTTTTGTGCTTAGGTTTTTTTTTTTGTTTGTTTTTTTTGCTTTCATTAACATCATTAGCTTCAGGCAGAAATTTTTAGGACTTGAGTAACAACTCAGATTTAGAATGTCCCCTAGCCCATGATGAAAACTGGCTGATGGGGCTCGGCACCTGTAGCTCAGTGGCTAGGGGGCCAGTCACATATACTGGAGCTGGCGTATTTGAACCAGCCTGGGCCTGCCAAAGAACAGTGACAACTACAACCAAAAAATAGTGGGCTTTGTGGTGGGCACCTATAGTCCCAGCTACTTGGGAGGCTGAGCAAGAGAATCACTTAAGCCCAAGAGTTTGAGGTTGCTGTGAGCTGTGATGTCATGGCACTCTACCAAGGGTGACATAATGAGACTGTCTCAAAAAAAAAAAAAAAAAAAAAAACCACAAACTGGCTGCGCGGTGAATCAGCGGTGTGGTTTTAAAACAGTTTGTACAACTTGTTTGGGCAAGGGCCATGGGTTTCAGGGTTACCAAAAACGTCGGTTG
>CAUYPK010136011.1:0-41252 GCA_963574355.1 Loris lydekkerianus
TCTATATTTGTCTTTTAAGGTTAGATGTGACTCTTGAATGCAGCAAATATCTGGCCTGAGTTTTTGTATCCAGTCAGCTAACCTGTGCCTCTTTAGAGGACAGTTTAAGCCATTCACATTAATGGAGAATATTGATAAGTCGTGTAAAATTTTCGGTATCGAGTTTTCGAAAGTCTAGTGGACATTTTTCATCCTTTTGCCACTGTGGAAGTTGGAGTTTGATCAAAAGTTTCTGAGTAAGTTTACTTTTATAGTAGAAGATTGGGCTGGTCATTATGGAGGATAGGTCTGAGAATATTCTGAAGAGCTGGTTTGGTTATGGCAAATTTCTTCAACATGTGAATGTCATTAAAGTATTTAATTTCTTCATCATAAATGAAACTCAGTTTAGCTGGATACAGGATCTAAGGTTGAAAGTTATTTTGTTTTAGGAGATTAAAAGTCGATGACCACCCTCTTCTGGCTTGAAAAGTTTCAGCAGAGAGATTTGCAGTCATTCTAATATTCTTCCCTTTGTAGGTAATGGTTTTCTTATGTCTGGCTGCTTTCAGCATTTTTTCCTTTATATTAACTTTAGTGAAGTTAATTAGGATGTGCCTGGGGGATGTCTTATTTGGAATGAGTTGTGCTGGGGTTCTGAAACTGCTATCTGAATTTCACAATCTCTTGGCATGTCTGCAAAATTCTCTTTCATAATTTCATGGAGAATGGCCTCTGTGCCTTGTGAATCCACTTCATCACTTTCAGGGATTCCAGTGAGGTGGATATCAGCCTTCTTTGAATTATCTCAGAGCTCTCTGAGAGAATGATCCATTTTTGCTCTCCATTTCCATTCCTCTTTGAGAGTTTGGGAGCATTCAAAAGCTTTGTCTTCAATGTCAGAAATCCTTTCTTCTGCTTGCTCGACTCTGTTAGTGAGAGATTCTACTGTACTTTTCAGATCTTTGAGGGCTGCAAATTCTTGCTTCAATGTGTCAAAATCTTTGGTGATTTTGTCTTTAAATTTGTTAAATTCTTGAGACAACTCTTGAATTTCTTCTCGAATTTCTAATTCCAACTTTTGAATTGCTCCTCAGATTTCTAATTCCAAATTTTCCTTCATTCTATTAATCTTGTTTGCAATCCAAATTCTGAATTCAATTTCTGACATCTTGGCCAGCTGTTTATAAATGGGATCTTCAGTTACATCTGCCATATTTTTCCTTAGGGGTGTTGATCTACTCTGGTTATTCATGTTACCATAGTTTTTATGCTGATTCTGCCCCATTATTATTTTACACCATTTGACTTTTCCCCTGGAGCTTTACCAAGGACCCATACAGTGCTATGGCCTGGGAAACTGGGGACCTGTTTGGTGTGGTGGGGCTAAGTGGCTCTGTCTTGTTTTCAGCTGGTCTCTGTCCAACCCTAGTGAAACAGTTACTCTGGGTTGAAGTCTCAACTGTGGAGAAATACCAGCAATTAAGTCACCCCACCCCCCCACAGGCAACAATTGGAAAAGGAAAATCAAACCTTCCTACAACCACACACCCAGGGCTCCACTTGGATAGTCCTTGGGTGATTGGCTCAGTTCAAAAGGTCCGAATCAATTGTCTCAGTCAGCATCTGTCTCAGGTGGAAGAGTTTAAAAGGTCTCTGGCAACTAGATTGCAGGGGTCTGCTGACAACTCAAATATGACTTGCTCTGGTGCTCCATGAGGTCAGGAGGACCCACCCAGCAAATAGATTAGTCTGGGAGGGTAGATGCCTCCTTCCCCACCTTGTACCTCTGTCACCCCCGGTCACTGATAACCCTGCAGGGCTGTGACCCAGTTGCCCCCAATGAGCAGATACTCCAGGGGTTTTCACCTGCCTGAATCACAAGGAAATCTATGTCTCCTCAGCCAGGCCACTGCTCTCTGCCTCTATCCGGCAGGGGGAGGTGAGGCCTGACAACTTCAGGCACTTAATGGAGTCAGGGGGGTGTCACTCAGTTTCAGCCCTGCCCCCAATTGATGTTACTGACCTAACAGAACAACTTTGGGGAATTTGTTTCTGTCCCAGCTAAATTCCCCTGCAGAAGAGAAGCTGTTTTGAGTTCACAGAACCTGTGCCTTAGGCCCTATCTTTGCTACTGCAGGTTTGTATTCACAGCAGCTTAGCTGTCAGTTCTAGCCTCCTGCCCTCCTTTGTCTAGTCTGATGATCCCCTGGGGGCCGGGTGTGTCTTAGGCCCAGTAAAGCGGTCCTCTGGATCAGCCTTGCCCTGGGAGTCAGCCAGCACTTCACATGCGTTTTCTAGTCCCCACGCTCCACTCAGGCCAGTACTGCTTCAGGCAAAGCCTTTACTCACAGGGCCTGTGTTTCCGTCCCAGATCTGTTCCACTGATGGTTGCCACCTGAGAAGATTCCCACCCTCCTCTGGTTGCCCAGAGAGACAGGGGGTGTGACTCCAGAATATCCAGGGGTGAGCCCTATTGTTGCCAAAAACAGCTGCTGCTCTGCACCTTGGGGCACCGCCCCTCCGGCGTGGTTCCCTCTCAGCCGACCGTCCACTCTTCATCCCCTTGCCGCAGAATCAGCACTGACCAGCTGCAGTCCACACCCCTCGAGAAATCACCCAAGAATCTGGACTCCTGGGGGACAGGCCTCCAGACCTCAGAGTGAGAGTGGAGGGGAGTGCTGGGAGCTCAGAATTGCAGGTAGAGAATATATACAGTTTCACATAGTTTTATGCCTAGTAGGAGAGTGCCATGGACCCTAGTAGGGGAAGTAGGTCCAGTTATACTCCACGGAAGAGGGGTCTCTTCCGTGGAGTATAATGGGAGGACTTTTGAACTCTGCTCGTTTGTTTATGGGGTACTCTGAGCTGTTCTCATGGGGGAGGGGATGCCTGTCTGCTTGGTGATGGATTTTGTACCTTTTGTTTGTATCTTTGGGGTCGCAGCTCGCCTCAGCCTGATTGATGTGCATTCTTCAACCTTCCCTCTTGGTGCAGCTCTAATCTACCAGGTTATTTGCTAAATTTCTGTCCTTTAACTCTCCTTCTGGATGGGAGCCTCTGTGGAAAGCTGGCTTCAGTCAGCCATCCTCTTTCACTTTATTCTTTATGTTAGGTAGATTGTCTGCAGACATACTTCTCTGACATCTATACACAGATTGGATCTGGCCTAGAACATCTAGGCACCGCACACGCAGTTTTCCCTGGAGTGACCATCCTCTCTGTGCCCTTTAACTTCCTACTGTGGAGCAACAAGAAAGAGGAGAGATAGGAGTGGGAGTAGAATCTGATGTAAAGTCCCTTTGAAGTGAACACTTGAGGGACCTATGTAGATACATGTGTCTGGTTCCAAGTTTGGCCTGAGAATGAATTAAATGTCTATGACCAAAGGCAATGTCATACTTTGATTTATGAATGGAGGCCAGTGTCCCAGAAGCCCTGAGGGTGCTATAGAAACAGAGCTGAGTAGGAAAGCAGTGAGGCAACAACAGGGCAATAGGTCTGGGATGTGAGCCCAGACGGGCACCCTAGGAACTCCTCTCAGGACCTCTCTCCCATCAGGTCACAGACAGAATTCTCAGTGATAAAAAGCAAGTTCACAACCCACATATACTACTTTACATAAAATACAGACCCTTATCACAGGTCTCCCTCATACGTGTTTGCAAAGCCATCCCAGGCCACAGTGTTCTGAGGCTGTCTGTGATGCCCTCAGACTAGTCCTCACAGCAGCTGGAGGATGGGGGACACTGCACCTCTGCATCCCCAGGTGCAGGCCACCTGGGAGTAAGATGGGAGGGAGGGAAGTGCTAGGCTAAAATTGTGATTGTGGTGGCAGTGGCAAGCAACAGAAATAAGGAACTGCAAGGTAATCTAGCCTCTCCCAAATGAAGGGGCACAAAAGCAACCAGTCAACCTGCCGCATGGGTCTGTGCACTTCAACAGCTAAGGAAGTCAAGAGCCATGACAGAGTCAGTGTTTAGCATCCATGATGCCTAAGAATTCATCAGGGATCTTTCCTTACCTAGAGTTCATTAAAAAATTTTGCCTTTGTATGTCCCCTGTCTCTGACCCCTTTGGGATCACTTAAATATAATGGGGATGAAGATTCCACTCCCACCAATGGCTGGCTAGGGTTGGTATCAGACCAACCCTTCCACTGAAGTCATTTAGAAATTCCGGAAGTACATTTTTGACAAACAAAACTGCTTGAAGACATTAGAAAACAACTGAGGCAATAATAATTTGTGGGGAATAATCCAGAAGTAAGCCAAAAAAAGTAAACCAGAAATTTGGGATCACTTTCTCTCTTGAGTCAGGCATTAGAAAATGAGCCAGGAATCTGGGAGTAAATCCCCTCAGGTAATTTGCCAAGAGACTGAGAAACTCAGCAGAGCCTAGCACAGTTTCAAGAAGCCAGGGACATAGAATTGGATTTCAGAGACCACTTAAAAAGATAGGTCTTAGAAAATCCCCAAGGCTTTAGGTTGAAATACAAAAGGGATACACACTGGCAGTATGAGTAAACAGAAAACAGACCAGTACTCACAATGACTCAAGTCACAGTGAATCCTGAATGAATTAGGGTGAGTTGCTGATAGCCTCAGACCTACATGAAGTGTAAGCAAATTCTCACTGAAGGAAGATAACATTGCTCAGAATCTCAGATTGACTTCTATGATTTTTCATACAGGACATCCAGCAAGAACAACAAGTCTTCCAAGATGGTAAGATTTGACCAAAAACCAAGAGAAAAACAAACAATAGAATCAACTCACAGTAACTATGTGAGATGATAGATATGTTAATTTGATTCACTATAGTAATCATTTTACTATCTATATATATCCCATAATATCATGTTGTAACCCCCAAATATACAAAATAAAATTCATTAAAAAGAATTAAAAGTAAAAATAGGAAAAGAAATGAACTAACAAAATTTCTTATTTTGGAAATTACTAGAAATGGACTTTAAAATAAACACAATTGAAATGTCTGTGGTATTACATAACCAGATAGAGAATTTTGACAGAAACTAGAAATTATTTTTTAAAAGGACTAAATGTTAAATTTGTAACTGAAACTATAATATATGAAATAAAGATTCCAGTTGATGGGTTTAACAATAGATTACATTCAGTTGAAAAAGGATTAGTGAATCTGAAGATAGAAGAAAATTTCTGAGTGAAGGACAGAATCAAAAGAGTGGAAAATACAGAGAAGAGGCAAATGGCATGTGATGAAAAGATTAAACATACATGTAACTGATGTCCCAGCAGAAGAGAAAAAGAATGGCCCAGAAATACATTTTAAGAGATAATCATTGAGAATTGTCCAAACCTGATTAAAGAAATTAACCTATAGATTCAATCAACTCTGGGCACCCCAAGAAGGATAATAAATACATACACATACCTAGGTGCATCAGAGTAAAACTGCTGACAGCCAAAGACAAAGATAAAATCCTAAAGACTCAGAGGAAAAAGATGTATCTTAAAAGAAGCAACAGTAAGACAGAAAGCTGACTTCTCAAAAAAGATAAAATAGCCACATGTCAAGGAACTGATACTTTCACGATGCAGTAAGAACATAACAACCAAACTTATAATTCTATACTCAGTAAAATATCTTCCAAAAATAAAGCTGAGATAAATTCATTTTTAGATACCAAAATCAGAATTTGCCACCAGTAGAATGATGATGTGATACATGTGATACATGATACATAAAGAAATAGTAAAGGGAGAAGAAGATAATCCCAGATTAAATCATAAAAATACAGAGAAAAAATAAAGAGAATCAGGAAAACATATAAATATTGGCTGCTTGAAATAATAGCAAGAACAATTCCTTTTTTTTTTCTTTTAATTGTTGGGGATTCATTGAGGGTATAAAGATCCAGGTTACACTAATTACATTTGTCAGGCAAAGTCCCTTTTACAAATGTGTTCCTCTCCTGAGAGTGTGCCAGACACCATGACCCCCTACCCACCTTCCTCCTTCCCTCTCTCCCCTCCCCCATTCCCCCACTCCCCACCATGTACTAGGTCGTCAATTGTCCTCATATCAAAATTGAGTACACTGGATTCTTACTTCTCCATTCTTGTGATGCTTTATTAAGAAGAATATGTTCCACCTCCTTCCAAGTTAGTACAAAAGATGTATAGTCTCCATCTTTTTTAGTGGCTGAATAATATTCAATGGCATACATACACCATAGCTTGTTAATTCATTCCTGCATTTAGATTGTTTCCACATTTTGGCAATTGTAATTGAGCATCGATAAACAGTCTAGTGCAAGTGTCCTTATGATAAAAGGATTTTTTTTTTCTTCTGGGTAGATGCCCAGTAATGGGATTGCAGGGAGGTCTAGTTTGAGTTCTTTGTGGATTCTCCATACTTCCTTCCAAAAAGGTTGTATTAGTTTGCAGTCCCACCAGCAGTGTAAAAGTGTTCCCTTTTCTCCACATCCACGCCAGCATCTGCAGCTTTGAGATGTGTGATATGGGCGATATGTGTGAGATGTGTGATACATGATATTCTCACTGGGGTTAGGTGATATCTCAGGGTGTTTTTGATTTGCATTGGTACTTAGGGATGATGAGCATTTTTTCATGTTTGTTAGCCATTTGTCTATCTTCTTTAGAGAAGTTTCTGTTCATCTCTCTTGCCCATTGATATAAGGGATTGTTGGCTCATTTTATGTTGCTTCATTTGAGTTCTCTGTAGATTCTAGTTAGCAATCTTTTGTCTGAGTCATAATATGCAAGTATCTTTTCCCATTCTCATGACTGTCTATTTGCTTTTGCTGTTGTCTCCTTAGCTGTACAGAATCTTTTTAGCTTAATTAAGTCCCAATTGTTTATTTTTCCTGTTGTTGCAATTGCCACTGAAGTCTTCTTCATAAAGTTTTTTCCCAGGCTGATACCTTCAAGTGTTTTCCCCTACTTTCTTCAAGGATTTTTATTGTTTCATGTCTTAAATTTAGATCTTTTATCCATCTTGAATCGATTTTAGTGAGTGGCGAAAGGTGTGGGTCCAGTTAGCAAGAACAATTTCTGATAGAATTTAAAATGTAAATTAAAACATACAATAATACAAAAACAGAATAAATAGAATTAAAGTGTCCTAAAGATCATTGCATTGCCTGGGGACGGCAAAAGTATCAATTTATATTAGACTTATGGATCCATGTTTTTGTCTTCAGGTAAATTAATAAAAATAGTCAAATAATACATAATTCACAGTAGCTTAGGGAAATTTTCCCCTAATGGGGAAAAAGGGAATAGCAACAACAAAAATCCAAAGATAGCAACAGACTTACAGTAGTAATGGAGGATATTCTTACTGAAGTCAGTTATAGAAAATTTCTAAAATTGAGATTTTTGCACATTTAAGTCTTGGCATGTAAATGTTGACTTTGGTCCCCCCATACCAGTACATAGGAAATTGCATTACAGAGTGATAAGTACAGTATGGGCAAATTTAGAGGAGTTTGATATAGCAAATATCTGGATTTGCCATGCTTCAGTAACTAAGTTATTGTATTATTAGTGCAAAGATAGACAAAGAAGCCAATGGAACAGAAAAGAAATTCCAGGAACAGACATATGTGCAATTGATTGGTAATAAAGGTGGAGGTGGAGGGAGATGCAGAGGAGGGAGAATAATCTTTTCAGTTTCTGAAGTTTGGTGATTAGATATCCATATGAAAAGAATATGAAACTTGACCCTACTTCACACCATACATAAAAGACAATTCCAGGTGAATTATAGAACTAAATGTGAAAGACAAAATAATAACATTTCTATGAGGTAAACATAGAATACTTTATGGCATAGGTAGAGAAATATTTTTTAAACATTCCACTAAATGCTTCAGCCATCAAAAGGAAAAGTAGATCAATTGAACTGTATTAAAATGAGAAATTCCCATTCATTAACATTATTAAGAGGATAAGAAGGAGAAGCTACAGAGCTGGAGATGTTTACTACACTTATAAGAGACAAAGGGCTTATATCAGAATGTAAAAACACCAGACAACTCACTAGGAAAAGGAACCAGAGACTTAAATGGGCACCTCATAAAAGAGGATACCAAAATAAACATAGGAAACATAGGAAAAGGTGTTCAACCTCTTAAGTCATCAGAGTAACAAAAATTTAAACCATAATAAAATACCATTGTGTAAACACTGGAATAGCTAAAATTTAAAAGGTGATAATACCAAGTGCTGACAAGGGTGTGGAGCAACTGCAATGTTCATACACTGCTGCTGGGAATATAAATTGGTACAATTACTTTAGAAAACTGGCAACATCAACTGAAATCAAACATATTTGAACCCATGACTGAGCAATTCCACTCCTAATTACATGCCCAAGATAAACGTATCCACATGTTCATCAAATGGCAGGTATAGTGGGAACATTCATAAGCAGCATTATTCATAATTACCAAATATGGAAACAGGTCAATGGCATAATAGATGCATAAATGGTGATGAATACAAGAGGGGCAGACAAAAACTAAAAAAGAAAGCAAGCTCTGCCCTAGAAAATGACTTCACTGATGTTTTGGTGACATACAAGGCAACAACTGAGACTTGGAAACAATGAAAAACAAACAAAAGCCCTTCACCAGACTCTGAAGTCAGTGGAGTTCAGGGAAGAGACAACTCCCATGGAATAGCTGTCAGGAAGGAAGGGGCTCAGAGGGCCCAGGAGTCTGGGAAGGAGTCAATCCATGGTTCCAACTCTACCATTACAGGAACATCCCCTTCTCTCCACCCTAACATTACAGGAAATCTCATGTCCCAGCTGGAATCAGGGATATTAGCTAATTATCTGTTAGCTCACCTGAACCAAAGCAGAGCCCCCTGTCTAGACTCTCAGCCTCTTTACCCCCTCATATTACCGAACCTGGGCTTCAATGTAAACTGAAGCACAGTTCTGAACCACAACTGTAACCACAACCAATTCCAACTTTCCCTTTGCAAGTTGCTCTGTCCAAACTGCCACCCTTATACTATCACTTGATTGCTTCCTCCCTGCCCAGAGCCTCCTGGGGGTCAAGGCACTTGAGCCAGGTCTCTGCTCTTGCCTGGCAGCTGCTGCCCAGGCTCTTGCAAGCCTTCAGCCTCACCTTCCACCTGCCAGACTGAAATTCTTTCCCACCCTGCCATCTAGTGACCTCACCCCAAATTAGAGGGCTCAGTCCATCCCTGACCGCCCAGGGAATAGGGACCACTTCCGTCCTTGGATCCCAATGGGCCCCCCCCCCCATCCACACCTACGTCACCTGATCACATGGCCTGTTTCCCCACTAGACCTAGGTTCCTTGAGAATCATTCCAGTTCCTGTCAGGTTGATACAGGGTCTGGCCCCAAGGAGGGGCTCCATGCACACTATAACCACAAACAATGCCAACTTTCCCTGTGCAAGCTGCTTTTATATCTGATTTCATTTGATTCTCATGGTAACCTCCAACTCTAGGTCATCTCCATTTACTGGTGAGGAAGCTGAGGCTTAGAGAAATGGGCAGTGTGGTCCATGTCTGTCAGGAAGCGAGTTATAAGAATTCTCACCTGCTGGGCGGAACCTGTGGCTCAGTGAGTAGGGCACCAGCCCCATATACCAAGGGTGGCGGGTTCAAACACAGCCCCGGCCAAACTGCAATAAAAAATAGCCAGGCGTTGCGGCGGTCGCCTGTGGTCCCAGAAACCCAGGAGGCTGAGGCAAGAGAATAGCCTAAGCCCACGAGCTAGAGGTTGCGGTGAGCTGTGACGCCACAGCACTCTATCAAGGGCAACAAAGTAAGATTCTGTCTCTAAAAAAAAAAAAAAAAGAATTCTCGCCTACTCAAGGCTGGTCTAGACATTGCCCTGAGGATAGTGGCTCCTCTCTTCCAGGTAGGCCCTTTCCAAGCCACCAGAGTAGACCAGCGCTCTGCTTCTCAAGTATTCTAGTCAGTCTTCCACAAGAAGGTTTCAGAAGTCGTTCTGGAACATTTGCCTCATCACAATGTCCACCATCTCCTCCCTGAGCTGGTTCTTCCTCTTCCAGTGACTGCTCCCCTTGCTGTCCTGCGAGACCACGCAAGTGTGGGGACTTGGGCCCAGGTTCACCAACACCAAGCCAGCAGAGAGACCACCTTCTGGTCTTCTCCTAGGTCTGGTTTCTTTCCTGCTCTAGCCTGGGCTACTAACTATGGTGATGGGAAAGGGACATTTTAGCCAGGAAAGCAGGCCATACAACCATGGTGTCCTTTCAACCTATCAGTCCAGGATTCCAGTGTGCTCCTCTCTCCCTGGAACTTCCTCCCATCCCCAGCCTCCTTGGAAGAACCAGAATGGAGGCAGCAGCTGCAAGCTCACTGCTCCATCCCTATCCCTATCCCCATCCCACCTCTCCACCACCTTTGGCCCTTGTCCACCCACCACCCAAAACACATACATTCTAGAGCCTTTGATGGCAAAGTATATTGTCACACCACACTGGCCTACTGGGCAGAGCTAGCCCTTGGCAAGGACCTTGTCACTAGAACCCCTGGAAGGTGGGAGCCTGCTGCAATTTCAAGATGTTGAAACTTGCAGCCAGGACAACCCTAGCTCTGGACATCAAGGTCCTTCCCCAACCCCCAGGCTTTAAGAGTCTCACCCAGGCTCTCTTCCAGCTGTGTCTCTCCCAAGGGGTCAGGACTCTATTGGGGAAGGTTAACAGATAAAATACAAAATGCCCAATGTAAATTAGAATTTCAGATAAGCAACAAATAGTTTGGGGGGTATAAGTATGCATTGGGGACAATGTCTACTAAAATACACATTATTAGCTGTTTAACTAAATGAGCTGTGTTTTGATTTACCAGCTAACCTGAGTACAAGGTAAAGGGACACACGCACCTGGAGCTCATTCTCTCCCTCCTACATCATGCTCTGTGTTGCAGGAATCCTGCCCAAGAGGCTCAGAACTCACTTGTCGGGGCTCTGCATGTCCCTCTTCCTGCCTGGCCCCTGGTTCAGCCCCTGTGCACACTCTAGGCCTGGGGAGCAACCTGGGAGCATGTGATCTGGGCTGGGGATAGAGCTTGGCCTGCAGGTTGGGGGTTCATTCATGCTCTGGAAGTCTGTAACAGTGAGGGCAGAGCCCAGGGAGGGGAGAAGGTGCAGACTCATGCCAGGGGCTTCCATTGCGCTTTTGCATGGGCCCCCTCACATCAGGGCAGGTCTGCCCCAGGCACAAACGGCGCTCCCAAAGCAAAGCGATAGAATCCCTAACTGTCATACCCGCCTGCTTCCCACCTACAGACGCATCAGGTAGGACAGGGGGATTCCCTGAGTGGGGTCCCCTGGGAAGGAGAGGCAGTGCTGTGGTGCCCTTGGCTTCTGCCTGCTCTGCGGCCATGCCATTGCTGCCTTCACTATTCAGGGGTCCCAGGCCAGGGACACAGGAAACATGGAACTTAGCGGTTCTCCTCCCAGGAAGCTAACGGGGCCCTGGCAATGTCCCTGAGCTTCAGTTTCATCAAAGGTAAAAGGGAAAGAGTCCCTGTCTCTTGGATGGTTATGAAAATTAGGCATGATTCCATAAAACTAAGGAGAGGCTTGGGAGGGCTTAGGAGGTGGGAGACTTGGGAGGGATTGGGAGGTGGGAGGAAAGAATTGTGTGAGCACAGGGGACTCGTTGGGCAGTGAAGCTACTGTATGGTACTATAATGGTGGATACATGACATCCACACCTGTCAAATCCCATAGAATGTGCAACACCAAGGATGAACCTTAAAGTTAACTGTGGCCTTTGGGTAATGATGATGTGTCAGTGGTTGTAGCCAGCAGAGTGAAGGACTGTCAGTGTGTAGAGATGGGGGTGGAGGCGGGGATATAGGAACTCTGCTCTTTCCACTCAATTTTATGGTGAACATAAAACTGCTTTAAAAAATAGTTTTAAAAATTCATAAAGAATGATAAAGAATGTACGAGTGCCTTACGTTTCACTTAGTCATTCAACATTCATTGAGCGCCTACTATAAGTTTGCATTTATAGATAAGCAACAAGAGTTGTTAAGTAGATGTTTCTTTCCTTGCGGAGAGTGAGACTTGGGAGCCCTGGAGAGCTGGCGAGAAATCTCCCCAGGAGATGAACCCCCGGTAGGTCGCAGCGACTGGTCTGCGAGTGTAGACGCGGGCGGGCGATGAGGAGGGGTCCCAGCTCCAACCCTGGGGGCAGAGGCAGGAGCCGAAAGCGGCGGGACGGGCAAACTGGGCTGGCAGGGTGGGTGCCGGGGAGGAAGCTCAGAAGCTGCCGGAAGCCGGAGACCTGGGGTGGTGGCGAGGAGGAGGGGGAGGGAGGAGAAAGGAAGGGGGAGAGGAGACAAGGTGAGGGGCGGGGAGAGAGCGGGAGAGGGCGGGGCCTGGAGGTTCTCCCCGCCCCGCCTCCTGCCCCGGCGCCCCCGTGTGGCCGCTGAGAGCACTACACTGCGCGAGGAACAAAGCCCGCGGCGGGGCGGGGCCGGCTCGGCCGCCAGGTCCGCAGACCAGGACCCGCAAGAGGAAATGACGCCCCAGATAAAAGCAACTGTGCTTACAGACATGCTGCTGGAGGTAGTTCGGAGGGGAGCAATTGAGGAGGGGATGAGGCGCATGACACCTTTCCCCCTGGCAAAGTTTACCCACCCCAGAAGCTCCCATCTAAGCGCTGAGCTGGCAGAGATGGAGTTTAGGGGAGGGAGGAAGAGTGCACTGCTATGCAGGGAGCCGGCGCTTCGCAGCCGTGCGGGGGGTGGGGTGGCCCCAGACACCACCCTCGGAGAGGCAGAAAAGCGCTGGGTGAGGGGCAGGCTCCATGCCCCCAGGATGATGTGCATGCACCCAACCGGGAGGTGACTCCCCTCTCCAGGACCCTTCACCACCCCTTATGCTGCTCAGGAACCCCTTTGGTCGTTGCCATCTCCTGCCCTCAGAGACTATCCTTGCTCAGCACCACTTTTCTTAACGAGCCGGAGGAGGAAATGACACTTTCCCGAATAAAGCAAACCCAGAGCTACCCACGTTGGCAAAGAGAGGAGAAGACCCCGGTGAAAACAGGCCATGAGTCCCCCGTCCTGCTTCTCAGCCGTGGTCCAGAGCTGGCCATGGGACCCTCCCAGAACCTTCCTGCTTGAGTCTGGAGCATACACGGAGGGAAACAGATGCAGACCCTCCTGAATCTAGACTGTCTGCCTTTGCAGACATCGCCTGTCTGGGCAGCTCCCAGGGCCCCTTCACCTTTGCTCCTTGGCTCACTTCCCAGTGGGGGCCACAGCAGGTTCCCTTCCACTTCCCAAGGCCAGTCCCAAGAAGGAGAAGAACAGAGAACCTCCTGGGAGCACCCACCTTTTCTCCAGAAACTGACACCCTGCAAGATGGCCTTGTAGATGCCAGCAGGACACTCTCTTCAGCCCAAGGGACACACACGCGCACGCGCGCACACACACTTGGTCAGAATCAGCCAGAAGCCCTGTAAACACGTTTCTTCCACACAGTCTACATGGGATCCTCTCTGCACCAGCCCTGTCCTCTGCCTGTGTTAGTCTGTACAGGGCACTTTTGGCCAGCACTTCCCTTTAGGATGCTGATGGCACAGCTACCTTGGGCAAGACCCTATGTGAGCACTTTACACCATTCTATCCAATACATGAGCTTCTCTCTCACTCTAAGCCTAGTGTAGTTCCCCCTCAAACCTGCTTCCCACCCTTACTCCCTAGCGTCTAGCTTCAAATACAACCATCTTCCTCTGGTGCAAATTTTCTCAAAATTACCAGCCAGGCCTCACTTGTTGTGGCTATAACTTGGAAGCTCTGGATGAACCACCTGCAGGATATCATTAACAATTGATTAAACACAGGTGTTGTGATTATTTGCATTATTGCTATGGACTCTTAGTCACCCGGCCTCTTGTTAAGAAGTCATCTCCTGATGACCTGCTTTCTTGGAGAAATCTATCTTGACTTATAATTTCTAGACCAGGACAAATGTTTTCTGCAAGAGGCCAGATAAGAAATATTATAGTCTCTGGCAACCATACAGTTTCCATAGCAACTAGTCAACTCTGCCCTTATGGTAAAAGCATCCATAGGTCACACGTAAATGAACGGGTGTAGCTGTCTTTCAACAAAACTTTATTTATAACAATAAGCAGTGAGAGCCTTAGATCACTTCTACCTGTTCAGACCTATAGTATGTATTTGGCATCATGACTTAATTGAGCAAATGAGGTGGATGAAAAAGACCTCAGCTTGGTCTCAGAATGCTGGGTGGTAAGGCCAGGGCTGTGTCTTATAGCTGGGTGACCCCTAAATCTCAATTTCCTCACCAAAAATGAGAGTAATCATGCATATCAAGGAAGAAGGAGAACACTCAGACACCCCATTCTTTAGGCCTCTCATGTGAACTGAAATTAGCATAGGAGTTAAATGCTCCAGAGCATTTTTATAAACTCTGAAGTACTCTACATTGATCAATTGCCCAGTGTGAATTTGAGGACCATCTGAGGGCTAAATTGTATGGAAGAGAGGGCAAAAGGTCTAGTGGACTCTCCTGGAGGTCTATGCCTGACCCCGTAAGTCCCCGCAGGAGCTGAAGCCTTGAGAGTGTCATTACCTGCTTTCTTGCATTCTTAGAAATACTTTCAGAGAGTGAATGATCTTGTGCAGAGCTTTAATTGTTCTATGTTTCAGTTTCTACTCTTTCAGCTTCAGTTGGGCTGACTGCAGCTGCAGGGCAGAATTTCTTTCCAGAGCTGTAGCAGTACTGAACAGAGCAAGGTCCCTTCTGCTGTGGCCCACCTCAGGCACTGAACCCAACACCTCCTGCCCAGTTTGAACATTTAAGTCACTCCATTTTATAGCACCCCCAAGAGGCTGTAGGGAAAACAGGGACTGGATTGTCTCTTTGCACCATTCCTCTTTGGGGCCCAGGACCCAGGCAGATGCATCAAAGGGGCTCTGTGTGCCAGCTCCTCTGAGAAGCACACGGGACTGTGCCCTCCCTTTCCCAAGGGCTGGGCTGTCAGAGCTGCAGGGTTCAGGCTACATGGACAGTTGGGCACCACTCCAGATGCTTCCGTGTCATTTCCTGGCAACCTTTAAGCAACAGAGGTTGTTAGGTGGGGCAGGCTATTAAAGGCCTAGCCTCACAGGGACCTCTGCTCTGGAACTCATGTTCTCAGAGTTTTGACTCAGAGTTCTCAGAGTTCTCTGAGACTCTAACCTCAGAGGGCTCTGCACTCCCAAAAGAGGAAGATTCTCTGTGCTAGGCCAACACACTGATTTTATAGATGAGGAAACTGAAGCCCAGAGAAGGGAGAGCCAGTAAGCAACACTAGTTCTAGACTCTGGGTCTCTCCCAGTCCTCCATGGCAGGCAGCCTGTTACATCAGCATTAATTATAGGTTATTTATTGCTTCCCTTCCCTACTCTTCCACACCCCATTCTAACAACAGAATAGCTTCTTGAACCCTTCGGGAAGTAGGTCCCAGCACAGAAGGGCCTTAGAGTAGTTCACCACGAGCCTTGGGTAGCTGGGACTGGCATGCATGAACACGGGGCTCAGTTCTAGCCTTCTTGGGGCCCTGGTGGGGCCCAAAGTGGAGCAAAGAAAAAAGGTCATGAAAAGCAGTCTTCCCAGCTGGGCCCCTTTGCTCTGCCTCTCCAAAGGGAGGTGGCAGAACATGTCAGCCACCAAGGGAGCCTTCAGGGTCCAACTCCCAGGGCCCTGAGTCCTGATGACCTCATCAGGCATTTCCAGCTTTTATGATCTGCCAGCAGGGCCAACAAGTGACGCAGGCTGACCTCCCCTGGCAGCTTATTTTTGCGGGCAATGGGTGGTGATCTCACCCCTGCTGGAATGCCACTGCCATTCACATAGCCCTGGCTAGGACACAGGCCACCAGGCACAGGCCTGGTCACTGAAAGCCTAGATGTGGAGAGTGGTTTAGATGCAAAATAGAAGTCAGCAGGTGAACTGACAATGTCACCCAGGAGGCCAGAAACTGGAGCTGGGAGGCACAGAGAGCCATCCCTAGGCAGATGAAAGAATGGGCTTGAAATACATAAAAGTCAGCGGGACAGTTGCTCCAGTAGCCCTCCCCCTTGGAATCCCCAGTGTGGCCTCAGGGGGCACCTTCAGCTGCTACTTGCTCTCTGCTTGCCTTCATTGGTTCAGGGATTTCATACAAGCTTTACAACCCTGCCACACATACACAAACAAGGCCTGTGCATCTGATGGACAAATCACTAGTCAATTCAAATCTTTAATTGGACACCTGATAATGAAATGACCTTGGACTAATTACTTTTCTTCTCTAAGCCTCAGTTTCTTTGCAAAATGGGAATAACACTAATAGTGTCTTTATAGGGCTACTGTGAGCCAATAAATGAGGCAATGCATAGTGCCAGCAAGATAGGACATGCTTAGAAAAGGATAGTTATTATTGCTACTGAATGATGACAATGGGCTAGAGGAGAATGTTCAAACCCAGCCCCCAAGTCAGTAAGCAGCCACTCCAGGCAGATAGCAATCTTGAAAGTGCTGGAGCTCCATACCAAAGGACTCCAAGTGTGACTGATAATAAAGAGCAGCAACATGAAATTTGAGGTAGCATCTGTCAATCTCATTGGAGTTTGAACACTTCAGGAAATTATTAAGCCTATTATTACAAATGACATGGTTGAAGTTCAGAGAGTATAAATAGCTATTCAAAGTGATACAGCCAGAAGATCACAAGATCAGGGTTTACACATGATACATCACTGCCCAAAACCCCACAGGTTACTAACCTCAAATGTTGTAGTCTTTGGGACTCCATCATCCAGATTTGTATTAACTCAACACATATTAACTAAGCACTTACTCTCTATCTGATCCTGATCTGGATATTGTCTACATGTAAAGAATAGAAGAGAGAATTAGGAAGAGCAACCAACACATAATCATTTATGTTAATATAAATAAATGGAAAAAACTTTCAAATCATGATGTAATAAAATGAAATTAAATTTCATCACATAAAAAAATCACTTTTATAAATGTATAAAACAGAATACATGTAACAAGTCAGTTTTTTCTCTGGGTATAGTAGTTAGGACATAGGCTAAGTTGCTGTAACAGAGACCCTCCACTACAATGGATTAAATAAGATCTGTTTATCTCTCTACCATAATAGTTTAGAAATGAGTGACCCAGGCTAGCAGGGCATCTCTGTTCCATGAGGACATTCAGGGATCCAAGTTCTATCCATCTGTTTGTTCTTCCCTTCCCTAAGGCAAGGGTTCTCAAACTGGACTCCATAGATAGAATGCAAGGGATTTGTGAACTTACCCAGAAAAAAATTACTTCTGTATTTTCAAAAACCTCTACTTGAAATATAGAGCTTTCCTTCCATTATGAATGTGACAATAAACCACTGTAATAATAGCAGGAGCAAGGATTTTGTTGGCAATAGAAATCAGGAAGATTTTAACATCACATTAACACTCTTGAGATATCTCAAAATATCATTTCATGTTTATTACTATTTTAAAATTAGTTGTTACCAGCCCTGCTACTAGTTTTTATTATTTAATGTTAATAAAGACATACGTTTTTAATATGTCACACATGTATGTGTTCGTGTGTTTCGATTATTTTGATATCTGTATTTCAATACAATTGGGGATTTTTTGGTAATCATATGTATTTTATTTTATGCACTTAAAAAATTATCCTGGTAACATTTATAGGCTTCACCAGACTGCCAGAGGAGTCCATGGCACAAAACAATTAGAGACCACAGTGCTAGGGGGTTGCCCTCATAGGTATGGTCAAAGATGAGCACAAGGGAGTCCAGAAAGAGAAATTCAGTGATGCAAAACTTGACCCTATTATTCCACTCACTCCCTATTTGTGAGAACTTGATCACATGGCCACACAGATCTCACTGCAAGGAAAACAGGGGATAATGTCTCTAACATGAGAATCATTTACAAAAACTAATTTAGGAAGAAAGGGAGGAAGGGAGAAGGGGAGGGAAGGAAGGAAAGAATTTTGAGGTATAACTGAGAGTTGGAGTTTTCTTATCAGTGAAAAGAGGAGGTAGAGATAGAGTAGTTGCTTTTCATTTTCTGTCCAGTTAACATCTTTTTTCAAAGGAAGTCCCATTATAGAGATGAAAGCAGGGAGTCTTGGTTGCGTGGGGCAGGAGACCCAGAGCCCTGCAAGCACGGCCTTCCTTCCCTTCCTGGCCATTTCTGTGAGTGGGCTTCCTGAGACACCTCCCCGCAATTCCCAGCCAAGAAGAAGTTTGCTATCCAAGGTCTAGGCAGCCTCTGAGGCCCCTTTCAGCCCTGTCTACTCCTGATGACCCTGAAATATGTATACTCCCGAAACAGAGAGACCCATCTCTGTGGGGGAAAGGGAAGGGGCAGGGAAAAGTCCTTTTTGAAGAAAAAGTAGAATTGAAGCCAGGCATTGTGGCTCATGCCTGTAATCCTAGCACTCTGGGAGACCGAAGTAAGTGCATTGCTTAAGCTCAGGAGTTCTAGACCAGTCTGAGCAAGAGTGAGACCCTGTCTTATTAAAAATAGAAAAACAAGCTGGGTGTCATGGCATAGTCCCAACTACTGAGGAGGCTGAGACAAGAGGATTGCTTAAGCCCAATAATTTGAGGTTGCTATGAGCTATGATGCCATCACACTCTATAGGGGCAACAAAGTGAAAATGTCTCAAAAAAAAGAAAATAAAATTGAGGGTGACCCAAGAGTGAGGTAGAGAGTGGCATTCTGGCAGGTGTAAAACTGGGAGTGGGATGCTGAGACCTCCGCATGACAGATAAGGTCTGATGTAGTGCTGAGGAGGACAGGGATGAACGCTGGAGAGATCTGGTGGGGCCAATACAGACCCATCAACAGTCTTGCTCTCAAAAGCCTCAGCTCAAAGGTCTTCTTAAGGGAGGCAGCTCCAGAAACAGAATTTCTTTCCGGAGCCTCCTTTAGTTGCTTCGAAAACTTGGAATGTTCATCATTTGGGGGGAAATTCTCATTTTTCCCCACACTATTATTGAGTAAGCTCCTACTTTGTACCAGGTACTGGGAGAGACTTTTGTTCCGGTGAGGAGAGACAGTCATCATACAAAGAAAAATATGATCAATCTATTAATCAATAAGCAATAATGACCTTGCTACTGATATCACAATCTAACAATAATAAGCATCAGATAGATGCTAAAAATCCCTGGTGTTGGTCTGAGGAATACCGGTGAACACAATCTATAAACACTGCTTTTATTTTAGTTTTTTTTTTTCTTTTTTTGCAGTAGAAATAAGCTTTATTGGTAACAAAATAAAACATAAGAGGAGAGGAAAGGGCAGCTCCCGCTCCTGGGGTGACACCCCCAGACTCTGTCACCACCCTCCAGTAGTAACTACTACTTTTAAAGGCAGAATTTTAGAGACAGTCAGATTTATTTCAAATCTTAACTCTACCACTACCAGCTGTATAACCTTGTGCAAGTCACCTGCTGCCCCTGTTTTCTCATCTATAAAATGTTGCCACCTGGTAGAGTTCTTGTGCATAGTCAATGAGAGAATGCATATAAGCATTTAGTGTAGAATCTGGCATACGGTAAATATACAGTCAATGTTTGTGTTTTACTATTATAATTATAACTAAAACTAGCAATCCTGGCTAAACAAAATTGTATATAATGTATTTAATTCAGAACTGTCAAGGATTTCAATTGTGATTACTCTGTACATGGTTATAAATACATATGTTTTCAGATATAGATTAGTAACCTGTATGAGCAGCGTTGGGCCCAAATAAAGACCCTTTTATTTTATGTTTCAAAGTAATTAAATGAGCAATTACTGCCCACAGTGACAGGAAATCCAGCACTTCCCTCCAGAGATGTGCTTTTGCTTTACCCCTAATTGCTCATGGCTTACAGGAAAGAATTCAGTCCAGGATGCAAATACCTGCCAGAGGAGCTGCCGAGCACGATCCACTGTGTGTTCTTGCTGCTTCCATTGCAGCCACATAGGGGTGCTGCTAGTCACTATTCCTGCACAGCCCTGTGGATGCTTGGCCAAGGTTGTAACAAATCTATGCTAACAGTATGGCTGACAGTAATGGACATTATAAGAGACGACAGATCCGAAATCCTGGGCTCTGCTCCAAGGCTGCTTCTCTTTCTGATCATTCTCTCCTAAGTTCAGCTGTTGTTTTTGCAGGACAACCTTTCTGCTAGGGAGGCTGGGTAGGGAGGGGTTTCCAACCATAGCCTTTCCTACAGCTCTAGGCCCAAGTGATGGGCTGGGTCACTGTCTCTCCCTTTTCTCCTGCTCAATTCCCTTGAGTCCTATGCAAACTGGCTTCCTCCTCCCTAGCCACAAACTGCCATGCTAGGAAGTCTTAGAAGGCAGACTGATTCAGCCACAAAGTATTTTATTGTATGCTTTCTCCCAAGGCAATTGGTACCTTTATGCAAGCCATTTTGTGGCTCTTGCTATTTGCATGTAAAGAATATCCCCTGCAAGGCAACTTTTTGCTTAGAAGCAACTGGTATTCTCTCAGATAATAATAAAATAATAATAATACTAATATTACTACTACTAATAATAATGATAATGAAATGGCTAATATCTATTGAGCATTATGTGCCAAGTTCTCTGCTACCTCACTCCAACCTGTGAGATAGGTTCTATTATTGACTCGACTCTACGGATGAGACAATGTGGTTTTATCATTTGTCCCACATCACACACATCTGACTTACTTGCCTTGCCCTCCTATACGTATGTGCTGTCCATGTAGTATCCCACCCAGGGAAGATAAGTAGTGAAATTATCCTACTTTTTGGTCTTGCTACCTGTACTAATTCTTTCTGTTACTCATAACTAATTATGATTAGAAAATGCTAGATTAAACAAGTGGCAACTAGTTAGTAGAAATGGTATTGGAGCAAAAGTTGGAGACTAGGTTCTAGTCTCAGCTACACCAATATTTTGATGTACAAAATAGGAAAAATCACATCACCTTCTGAGCATCAGTTTCCCCATCTGCAAAATGACAAGTGGACTAAATACTGTTTAGGTCACTTTTTAAAAATGTCCCTCCAATGAATCAGGTCACTTGAACTCTAAAATTCAGTACTTCTGTAAAACAATCACACTCTAAATCCTGAATCAATGAGGCATGACAATGTATATGTGCACCCATGCATAAAACACTGCAGGAGTAACCATTTGGCTAAGCCGTCCATTTGTTCATTCCTTCCAGACGGCTAGAAGAGAACCTCTCAGAAAAGATTAGCAGTTTGAAGCAAATGACTGTGAAATCCCCGGGAGAGCCAGATGCACTTAATCCAGGGCTGGTTATTGGATCACTTCTGATTCTTCTCTCTCGTCTGGTCTTAATTTGCTTGTTAATAGCTTGTCCTCTTTCTTCCCTGCTTCCTGCTATTGTCCCTTCCTTGTTCCTTTCAGGAATTGTGATCACAAAATGTCACTCTTCTCTTTTGAGAGATAGTTTTGCCTGGTGGCAGCTCCTTGGTCCTTTCCTCCCTGAGCACTGCTGGGTACCTGGTCACCCCCACTCTCCCAGCTTCAATCAAGACACACACATTGTAGAAAGCACAGCACAGACTGCAACAGCTGCAATTTTTATCATCTCCCCAGGAGCCAAACACTGCAGTATTTTAGTGGAACTTGGAAATTCAGTGGGGTGGTACCTTCGTTGATTTCCTGTCCCAAACACAAAAGCCAGTCAGTCTCTCTGTAACATGATTCTTCCACTGTCATACAAGAAAAAAAAAAAAAAAGGAAAAAAAGAAGAAAACTAATGCATTTGAGTTTTAAGAACTTTTAAAAATTAGTGTTGATAAATAAGTGGCTAAATAGGGAGTCGCAAAGAGTATGAACAGTGATGGTCTTTCTGAAAGACGATTTGAAACTACGAATCAAAAGTTTAAAAACATACAAGCTTTTGTTTGAATGTTTCCTATTAGAAAACTGAATGTGAAGAAAACAGTCATAGGAGGTGATATTTAGATACAAGGCTATTCAGCAGAGCATGTTCATAATTTTAAAGTGTTGGACACAAAACAGATTTCCAAGAACAGGAGATTCAATAAATAAATGGTGATATACCTATATAAGGGACTACTCTTCACTTACTACAAATTGTGTCACAAAACATTTAATTACATGAGAAATGTTCATAAGCCCTATTGGTATTGGGTACTTCCTTCAATGTAGAAAAATATGAACATTGGTTAGACTGTCTTTTGTGTCGTAAATTTAGATGCATGTGTGCGAGTGGGCTGCAGCATCAGGGCAAGAATAAGGTTACAAACAGAATATGTAGGGTGACCCATAAAACCTGTGTGGATGTGCGTCACTTTTTTAAAAAAGAAAATATATACCAAAATATTAATAATACTTATTTCTGCATGGTGGAATAATGTGGGTTTGGGGGGGCTTATACAATTTAACATTATTAAACAGGAATAATATTTACATGTGCATATATAATATTTTACAAAACAAAGCATACATAATAATTCTTTGTGTCCCAGGGCAGTAGGCAAGAGAAGGGCAGGCAGGTAGGCCAATTGTACATCTCCTCTTTCCTAGGGGAACAAAGCGGTTGTTTTCTTCTGGCTACTCAACTCCTGCACTTTCTCTTCTCATTCTTCTAGTAGGCAGCCCTATTAGTCATTGCAGCAGACACCCCAAAATTGCCAATTAACTTCCCCTCCCTGGTACTCGGAAAGAGCTAAGTATATGTATCTTTCCTAACTGTTCAGTGGAATCATGGGAGTAGCTTGAAAATGGCCCTTAAGGGAGTATTTACACCTCAGAAATTGACAAAAGCTGCTATCAGGGCTTTTTTTCTCTGTAGATCCAGTTCTTAAACTTTATTTATTTATTTATGTTTAGAGACAGTTAACAGTGCTTGGCTCCATCAACACTTCACAGGTTCCTGCTATGGCAACCACTGTTGACCTAGTGCCCTGAAGGTTCCACATTCCCTACTCACCTCCAGAGCTGCACAGAGGTCAGTGCCCTCAGCTTGGGACATGTCATACTCTAGACAACATCAGCGTCACTGGGGACTTGTTAGAAATGCACATTCTTAGGCTCCACATTGGAGCTACTGAATTAGAGACCCTGGGGTAGGGTCCAGCAATCTGGGCTGTAACAGGCCCTGCAGATGCACTACACAGGATATTCCTGGGCCCCAGACAGGACCATTCATACCCACAGGAAGATCAGCCACACTCTAAACTATTTCTCTCTAGATCTGGTTTTGCTAAACAAAGAATTCTCAAACTTACATCTGGCACCCAGAGAGTAAAATCTACACAAATCTGTAAAACTCTATCCCCTCCCATTTTCCACCTTTCCATGGGGGAGAGGGTGTTTAAGATTATTAAAGCTGCCCAGCGAAGTAGCTCATGCCTATTATTCTAGCACTTTGGGAGGCCGAGGTGGTTGGATTACTAGAGCTCGCGAGTTCAAGACCAGCCTGAGCAAGAGCAAGACCTTGTCTTTAAAAAAAACTATCTGGGCATGGTTGTGGGTGCCAGTAGTCCCAGCTATTTGGAAGGCTGAGGCAAGAGGATACCTTGAGTCCAGGAGTTTGAGGTTGCCGTGAGCTATGATACCACAGCCCTCTACCCAGGATGACAAAGTGAGACTCTGTCTCAAAAAAACAATGATTAAAGCCCTACATCCTGAAAAGATGCTGCAGCTCACTCCCACACATGCATCTAAATTACAGTGACACAGAAGAAAGTCTAACCAATGTTCATATTTTTTTACATTGAAGGAAGTATCAAATATCAAAATTTTAGTAATTCTCTTCCTCTTTTATTTTCATCCTTTTGTGCTATTTTCCTAAACACTTGACATGTCTGCTTTTGGATATGTTTGAGCCAGGGTGACCTGCCACCAAGAAATGGCATACATTTTCATTCAGAGTCTCCCAAGCAAAGCCTGGCAGCTAAGGTCCCCCAGATATAGCCTTTCTGCATAATCCAAGGAGATAGTAAGGACAGAGGGTCTGTTTTGGCATTAGTCACTTGCCTCGGGCAGTGGCTGAGGGGCTGTAGGGCCAGACTGCTAATTCTGGTCTTGATCTGACATGCCACAGGATGGACGGGACTTTGGGATATGCATTTGACCAATGTTCTGGATGGGAGGACCACAAAACAAACCTAGCCCTTTCCATTCAGGACACAGGCTTTTCTTCCTCTTTTTTCTTCCAAAGCTTAGGTACAGCTGGATCATCTTGGGATCTATTAGTCCCCCAGCAGTCACCGCCTAGCTGTGTGACAGTGAGGAATCCCTTGCCTCTTATTTCGAAGGCAGTCAGCTTTCTATCAGCACTGATTGAAGAGAGCAATCACGTAAATAACTTGCGTAAAAATAAAATCACTTACACTTGGCTCTGCCATGCACAGCATGTTTCAGGAACAGCAGATTTGCTCTAATTTGCTTTGGCTGTGATTAATATTAAAATGAAGTGGCAGGGAGCAGGGACAGAGCCTGGCTTTAATGATTTGTCACAAGCAGAAAACTGAGAGCAGTCAGCAGCTGGAATTGAGCCCTGTGACTAGGAATGGCTGGCTCAGCTGAAGTGAGACATTAACGTCCTGCCCCACCCTCCCGACTCACGATCATGGCATCATCCTTTTCAAGCTGGTTCTCAGCGAAATCTCTGCTCTGCATTTGCCTGGGTGCAAAGGAGAGACTAGAACTTGCAGAGGAGCAACTTGACAGCACAATCGCATCAGCGCTCAGGTAGTGAGAACTGCTCAGGCCGAGGCAGCACAGCCAAGTGCAGGACTTGTGGATTTGGGCCCATTGATCCTACTCTATGCAGCTAAAAGAAAAAAAAAAAAAAAAAGCACAGAAGTAAGGGAGAAATACATTACTTTAAGATAAGCTGCTGTGATTTGTTTTATTTTTTGTTTGTTTTTGCTGTGGTTTGTTTTTAAAAAGAAAACTATCTCCACATTTCAGCACAGACCCTCCGATTACTTGGATGTTTCCTCCGGTGACCAGCCCTCATCCTGAAGATGTCTAGGGACCTTGCCACAAGTCACCTCATTAACATAAATTCAAGTATGGCTGAAAGGGATCCATTATAAACAGCAAAAGATGCTCCATGCTCCTGTC
The DNA here is from genome assembly GCA_963574355.1 of Loris lydekkerianus. Lineage (NCBI taxonomy): Eukaryota > Metazoa > Chordata > Mammalia > Primates > Lorisidae > Loris > Loris lydekkerianus. The sequence goes on from CAUYPK010136011.1 coordinate 25,178, forward strand.
ACTCAAGGAAATTCCAAGAGTTTTAGGAATCTCTGTGCCAGAAATGGGGCAAAGACCAAACACATTTTTTATTCTATGACACTTGGCTTCCCCCAACTCACTTGCTGGTTGCCCCTGGGCACCTGTCTTTACAAAGTCACATAAACAGAGATCCTCTTGCTGGGCACCTGCTGCCAGAAAACTCAACTAGGATAGAGGCTCACTGCAACCACTAATGCTGGTGATCTCAAGTCCTCACGGGGTCATCAATTAATTAATTAATGACTCACTCGCCTAGTCATTCAACTGAAATGCGTTGACATCCTAAACAACATGCTAGGCCCTGGCTGTGGAGTGGTAACTAAGACTTATGTGGCCCCTGCCTCATGGGGCTTATAATCTAGCAGGAAGATTGACAGTTACTTCTGTTATGTTTGTCTGGTTGTTATGAGATCATACAGGGCTTGTGAGCCATGCTGAGAGCACTGCAAAGCCACCAGCTTTTCAGGTGAGGGACAGGGAGTGAGACTTGAGATCACAGTGTTGCTTTTTAAGGAGACTCTCTGGCTGGTGAATGGACTGTGCCACAGTGGGTACAGAAAACCATTTAGAAGGCTCTTGTAGGGACCCAGGGCCTAGAGGTCAGTGGTTGGGACTAGACTGGTGGCCATCTGTTGGATTCACTAATTCAAAAGGGTAGAGCCCTTCGTGTGAAAGATAATCAAACAGCACATGTGTGCATAAGCATAGCCTAAACTGCAGGCCTCCAAGGGCAGCTGGAGGTCAGAGGAGGGGCTAATGGGCCAGACTGGAGTGGTCAGCGGAGAAGGACTCAAACACTTTTGTAGGAATGGCAAGTATTTGATTGGCCTAAGGGCTTGCCCCCACACTCAAGATAGTGCACTGGCGTGAGGCTCTAGATAGGCAGAGAAGCAGGAATTAAAGCAGCCTCCATTATCCCTGGTAAGACCCCTTTATGGTGGGCAGGACTGTAATCCCAATGGCTACTTCAGATTTCTGCACATGCAGAGGTCATGAGCAGGAGAGGAGGAGACACCTTCAAACCCTCTGAGGGCCTGTGGCCTCTCTCCTTGAAAAATAGAATTGCCGTGTCCTGGCCTCTGCTAGGAAGTCTATGGCTCTCTTCCCTGGCTCCAGAGGACTTCAGCTGGAGTTGGCACTCGCAGTGCCCAGTGCCTGCTAATTCTGGTGTTGAACCTCTGCTCCAGACTCCCTGTCATCTCTGGGGAATCTGATAAAGTGGGTTTTAATTTTCTACCAGATCTTGACATTTTAAAGTCAAGGGAAGAAGGGATGAAGGAAGCGAGTAACTGCCCTGATGACTGGGTCCATGGAGTGGAGCTCTATGAGGCTGATTTAATGCAGCTGTGCCCACGGAACACGTCTGTCCCTGGGGCACATGAAGGGATTGGAAGGTATGTGCCTGGGCTCCATGGCCACCATGCTGGTTCCCTGTTAAGCTCCCTGTTAAGAGCTCCTCACTCACTTGCTCAGCTCTCAGGCCCACATAGTCCATGGACTGTCACTGGCAAGCCCTAGAAATCCAACTTGCTGGGGACTGGGCGTCAGAGAATCCAGTCCCACAAGTATTCACTGAGCACCCACTGAGCACTTTCTCTGATTAGTTCTGAGCCAGCTGCTCTGGGGACAGTCATTTGTTTAGGGTCTACTGAGACAGGCATGGAGCACCCATCCTTCCTAATGCTCACAGCATCCATGCAAGGCGGGTGCCACAAACCCACTGTGTAGATGAGAAGGAACAGAGCCCTGGTGAGTAAGTGACATGCCCAAGCTACAGTCAGCAGGTGGCAGCTGTGGTCTCATCCTAGTGTGACTCCCAGGCCCCTCTCTTCTGCTCCTAACACTGTGACCCATTCTCTGCCCTTAAGGTGCTTCCATCTCATCAGAGAGAGAGATGACAGATAAGAGACAGTGACTAACACAGAAAAGTTGCAAAGCTACCTTCATTCAAGTTGAGACCAGGAAGAAAGAAGCCAGCACTATGCCTGGAACTTCCTATTTATTATCATATTTAATTCTCTAACTTTATGAGAATGGATAAATAATATCCTCTTTTTTACTAACATTGTATAAGTACCAATACAAATTGGTATTAACGTTGATATGACATTGTAGTAAGTTGGATTTCAAATTAATTTTGGGATCCTATTCTAAAGCCCAGGCTCTTTTCCTCTGATACAGGGTGGCCATAAAGTTAATGTGCAATTTAAATAATTTATGTACACCTTGTATACAACTTGTAAAAAGAAAGAAAGTCACGGCTCGGCGCCGGTAGCACAGTGGTTATGGTGCCCCAGCCACATACACCAAGGGAGGCGGGTTTGAACCTGCCTGGGCCAGCTAAACAACGACAACTGCAACAAAAAATAGCCGGGCATTGTGGCGGACGCTTGTAGTCCCAGCTACTTGGGAGGCTGAGGCAAGAGAGGCTCTTAAGCCCAAGACTTTGAGGTTGCTGTGAGCTGTGACACCACAGCACTCTACCCAGGGCGACATAGTGAGACTTTGTCTCAAAAAAAAAAAAAAAAAAAAAAATGTTGCATATACAGCAGGCTGGTCACTCATTGCCTTGACAACACAGTATCCCTGGGACCATCCCCACCACGTCCATGCCACAGCTCCTGACACCCATGTGCTCCCCAAACTGCTCAGCCCTCCTCTCCGTGGGCACCATGCTCCTCCTTCTGCAGGGGGAACTGTGCACACCCTTGCCAGACCTCATGCACGCATCCTGCCTTCTGACTCCCACCACTGTCGTCTTATGAATTCCGTCGCCTCCCCTTTCTTTAACAATCTTACCCAGTCTTTTTCTCCCTGCTTCCTTTGCCAGTTTTCTCAGAAAAACCTCTCTTGTGCTTGCATTTTCTCCCCTTTTCCTCCTTTACTCACCTCCCGGCCCCCTCCCTGCCTCCTTCCTCTTGCTTTCTTAGACCATTGCATTTGCAGCCTCCAAAGAGCACTAGGTTAAGGTTGACAAAGTTAAGTGCTGTGCTAATAATACTCTACCTCTAGGGAAAGGAATGCCTTAGGTTTCTGAAGTGAGATTAGACAAGATAAAAAAGCAGAGCCATCAGCCACTGAAGCCTTGGACTGTGCCCTGAAGTCTTCTTGAGCACATCTATCCAGCTGTACCTCTCACGCCTAAAGTGAAGCCTGCTTGTCCTTATTCACCTTTCCAGTATGTCCCAGAGTACAGGGACATGCTTTGCACAGCCCACTTTTCTTCTCTGGCAGGGTGAAGTAATAGAAATTTGCTTCCCTCTTAGGCAAACATGCCCAATGCAATATAGAGTGTCCCAAAAGCCATCATACACAGCGTAAATGTACCTTTATTTACAAAATATTCGTTACAGAATTTTACACAATATTCATAAAATACTCTCTGAGCATTGGCCACCTTATATTTTAGTTATTAAAAAGAAGAAGTGATTTCCCATCAGTAGGTTGGGTGAGCATATTTTAAAATACATTTTTCCTGCTCAGCACCTGTAGCTCAGCAGCTAGGGCGCTGGCCACATACACCGGGGCTGGGGGGTTCGACTGGCCCAGGGCCTGCCAAACAACAGTGACAATTACAACAAAAAAATAGCCGGGCATTGTGGTGGGTGCCTGTAGTCTCAGCTACTTGGGAGGCTGAGGCAAGAGAATCACTTAAGCCCAAGAGTTTGAGGTTGCTGTGAGCTGTGACACCATAGCACTTTACTGAGGGTGACACAGTGAGACTCTGTCTCAAAATAAAAATAAAAATAAATAAATAAAATAAAATAAAATGCATTTTCCCCGTGAGATTCAATTAAGTTATTTTTCTTTTGGATTAAAATGAAATGGAATGAAAATATTCAGTCCATAAACATTTTTATTTTTTCTTGAATTGGCCTTCATTCCAAAAACCTTGCCCACTACTCCACTACTACTGTTTGATGTCACACAGACTTCGATTTAGCTCCTGCCTCTGCTGTTCCTCATGCATATTTTTCATAATACCTGACACCACAGATAAGCAAAAAAAATTCTCTTCTCACAGAGTCAACATTTGGCCTGCAGGCTGCAGGTTAGACACCCCCTAGTAGGGTATTTTGGTAGAGGGAAAAGTTTGAATAGAGCTTCAAGGCCCAGTTTCCACAGGGTGTATCCACAGGCTTGATTGACAGGCAGGCTATACAAGCTGGATGGGGGAGGCAGGAGGGGGGGGGGGTTAGAAAGCTGATCTGAGAAGTGCAGATCGTTCCAAGGGCCATGGGCAGATGTCCTCATCCTCAAGATGGAGAGCATAGGCTGGAAGTGGCATTTTGGGGAGAGTGCTCTAGCAGCCAGTTGGGGGCAGGGAGGAGGAGAGGCTGGAGTCAGCAGGAATGCAGATCTGAGGAGATAAGTGACCAGAGGCACCCCGAGGAAGGAGGGGGAGACCAGCTCCCGGTTAGGGTTCTTAGTGTGTGTTCTTACATATTTTCAGTGGTGACCTGCTCAGGAGCAGGGAGGGCTCACACCTTAAGGGAAAAGACAAGGCCTGTTCAGGCCCCTCTCCCTGTGTGACAGACTTGACCTCTCAATTAGGTGCCTGCATCCTTCAGGGGAGAAAGTGATGCTTTCAGCCATCAGAGGAGGTCTGAACTAACTTGCTCCCCTCCCCCCCAAAGGACAAGTTTGCAGGGAGCCATGCTTATTTTTCCATCCACACAACTCTCTGGCCTGAGCCAAGGTCTCCAGATCCCATCCCCTCCTTCTTGATGCGAGCATTCCTTCCAGAAAAACACCCCCTCTCTGACTCCCAAATGTACTCCGTGCCCCATGCCTAGGCTGCTGTGTCCTGAATACCTCTGCCATCTCCTTTTCATCTCCTGGGACTCTTGGCCCATCCAGAGCCCAGCAGAAGCCCCTCCTCTGAGAGGCCTGCCCATACCCCCAGCCACCCTAGGTGATTCCTTCTCTGAGTGCCTCACCCCATTCGCAAGGCAGCCAGTCCCAGCACTCACCTACGTAGCTTTATAACATGGTGTGTGAAACTGTCTCATCAACACAGCTACACAGGAGGCTGAGCCTGTGTTGAACTCATTTTTATTTCCCTCAAATAGCTTAGAGCAGTGTTGACTACATATAAAGTACCAAATGTAAAGGGAGAGGAAGATGCTTGTTTCTGACTTCGAGCCCTCAACTTACCATGTGACAAAGGCACAGATTCTTCTTTGACTATCTGGAGTTAGGTGACATGACAGTGAAGCTAACAGCCCCCCTGGAAATCAATAAGTAGCCATTATTATTGCCCTTGAACATTCCTTATCCTGAGAACCATTAGGAGCGCTAAAGACCACCCCGTCCTTGTAGTTTACGTCAGCAGGGAGGGTGGTGCGGTCTCACTAATAGCAGAGCCTGCAACAAGGATTCAGCACACACATTTGATGGGTGACTGTGCTCAGGAACAAGAGACGCAGGCCAGGGCAGAAAGGAGCTCAGCCAGGACGTGGGGACTGGGAATATCTAGTTGCAGCCTGATCCTGTTGGGAGCTCTGGAGCACGACGTCAGCACCGTCATGAGGTAGTGATAGTGTGACCAATGTTCTGGTTTGCCTGGCTCTGTCCCAGTTTTAGCAATGCAAGTCCTTCATCCCAGGAAACCCCTTAGTTCCAGGCAAACATTTTGTAAGGGGCCCGGCTTTTGTGTTCCAAGTCAGTGAGTCAGATAGTCCTTGACTTCGACCTACTAGCAGGGGAGGAGCACAGGCAGGTGGTGTTCCTTCATCCCAAGGGCATCTGGAGAGGCAGGGATGGCACACCAGCCCAGTAAAGGGGTTCCGGGCCTGGGGAGAGGGGGTTATTAATGGCATCCACTGCACCAAGTAAGCCCCCCAGCATCTTTGCCCCCTGCACAGTGGGGCAGGCCTGAGGCACACCAGCCCAGTAAAGGGGCTCTGGAGCTGGGGAGAGGGGGTTACTAATGGCATCCACTGCACCATGTAAGCCTCCCAGCATCTTTGCCCCCTGCACAGTGGGGCAGACCTGAGGCAAGACAAGCCAGTGTCTCCTCCTGCAGGTGCCCGTAGAGGCTGCCCTCACTCACCTCAGGACCGAGCCTGGTGTCTGATCGTAAGAACACCTAATAGGTTTCCCACAAACCCTGTTGGCTTCCTGCTTGTTTGCAACTCAATTAAATTAACAAATTGGTGTCTTTGCCCAGAGTCTTTCTGCTGCCTGTATTTTAGCATATGTCAGTCAGGGTGGCCCAGCGTCTCCAGATGGCTGTGAGCTCGCTCTACAAATCCAGTGCCAGCTCATCACTGGGTACGTATGTGTGTGGAGAGGCCCAGAGACACAGACACAGAGCTATACAGAGAGAGAAGGGAAATGAGGGGCAGGAGAGAAAACACGAGGCAGAGGGGAGAGAGTGGCTCGGGAGAGCACAGATTCTTTCTCATGGGTGAACCTGCAGATGCCAAGGACTCTAATCTTCCTACACCAGAAGGTTAGCAGGGGGTGTCTGATGAAGACTTTTTCAGCCTCTAGTTTCTTTGAGGGACCCTGAGATTAGTGATTCTCGAGGTGTGTTCCCTGGACCAGCCTGACTTCAGAGTTTGTTAGAATCTCAAATCATTAGACATCACTCCATCCCTACTGCAGCCAAGGCTCCAGAGGTAGGGCTCCGGGGGTCATGTTTTATCAAGCCTCCAGGTGGTTCCATTGCCCACTCAAGTTTGAGAACCAATGCAGGCCACACAGCAGCCGCCAGACTCCAGGATGTTGGCAGCATCCAGAAATGTAGTCAGGTTGGCTGAGTTTGTAAGGGAAGCCCCAAATCCAGGTGGAGGTATACAATAGCATGTCCCAAGAGGAGCTATAAGAAGCTCACATATTTCCTGTGTTAAGCAGAGGTCCACCCGGGCTAGCAGTGTGAAACAGGCCTGTGAAGAGCCTGGGATGTCAGGACTCCATCCCTCCCCCATAGCTCTGGGGAGCCTGGAGGTATTCTACAGAGCGGGCCACTGTCAGCATATCCCTCTCTGAATGGGTCTTGAATTTCCTCTGTCTTCTGATCTCTGTCTCCTCTCTTCTCCCTCGAGCACCCTGAACACATTCTTTCCATAAGCCCCTTGCCTTCAAGAACATAAAAATATTTATCTTCTCTAGTTGACACAGCACAGCTGAAGTCCAAAAAGTTAAATTACCTGCATCCAGTTCCTGGCCAGGAGGTGGGGGATTAGAGGAAGAATGTAGTATCTGGTCCCAGATTTGTGTAGGGAGGGTCCTGCAGGGGGCAGGTGGAGAGAGAGGAGAGGGGCCAGAGGGAGCAGGGTGCTTCCCAGTCCTGTGTTCATCAAGAAACTCCTTTGGACTTGGCCTTGGCTTGAGTGGCAACTTAAGCTCTTCTCACTGTTGCTTCCTTCAGATGTCTTCAAACACCCAATATTTATTTCTACCTGGAAACAGCAACAAATCAGCAAAGGAGTGTCAGGGATGCAGCTCACCTTCCTCTACAAGGCTCCAAGGCCTGGCTCTTATTTTCCAATTGGTATATCTGGGCATGAGGGCATCAGTCCACTGTGGTTTAAAAACCTTAGGCCTAAGGATACCTGCAAACAAATTACACTTAACAGTGGTTCCTTTTCTTTTCTTTCTTTTCTTTTTTTTTTTTTTCCTGAGGCAGGGTCTCCTCTGTCACCCAGCCTAGAGTGATGTAGTCATAGTTCACAGCAACCTCCAACTCCTAGGCTCAAGCGATCCGCCTGCCTCAACCTCCCAAGTACTTAGGACTACACACATGGGACAACATACCCAGCTAAATTCCCCTTCCTTCCTTCCTTCCTTCCTTCCTTCCTTTTTTCCTTTCTTCCTTTTTTCCTTCCCTCCCTCCCCCCTTCCTTCCTTCTTTTCTTTTCTTTTTTGGTAGAGATGGGGTCTCGTTATTGTCCAGGCTGGTCTCAAACTTCTGCCCATAACTGATCCTCCCACCTTGGCCTCTGAAAGTGCTAGGATTACAGGCATGTGAGCCACCACACCCAGCCTGCTTTTAATTTTCCATTTTACTTTATATACTTCTGTATGATTTGAGGGTTTTTTCCCAAAGAGCAGGTGCATGATTGAAATCTTTAAAGACAACAAAGAAAAAAACAAAATGTGTCACAAAAAGCAGTTATCTGTACCAAACTATTCACTCTTCTGCTTATTCTAACTGTGTTGTTGTTGTTGCTGCTGCTGCTGGTACTAAACTCTAAAGGCATCAGGGGTGGATGAATTCAGCACTGGGGCTACTTGGAACTCCCCTCTCTGAGTTAACGCTCTCCTGGGAAGGCCGAGGTGCCCCCTGTCTAGCTTTGGCCGGTGCACAGCAACAGTGATTGACTTTTCCATTTCAGTAGTCAAATGAGGTGGGGGTGGAGATTAAGGTGGATTAAAGGATTACATTTAGGAACAGTTCCTCGAATGCCCAGCATCTACTGCATTGAATTTGGATTGAGGTCAATAGCATGTTTCTGTGAAATCAGGTAATTATTTCAGTGAGCACCCACTTAATTCAATGGGCAAACAGCTCTGGTTTACTAAGCACTTGTGTGTGTCAATATCTTGAATGCAGAATTGACAGGGATGGCTTTAGGAGTGACCTTAGGTGGGTTTTTTCCCCCAGCCCTATTGATTAATTGAGTTTTCAGCACTGTTCACCTGTCTTTGCTAAAACTGGAAAAAGGAAATGATATTCTGAAATAATTTCCCTGAAGCACAGCTATTTATTAAAAATAAAACATAAAACAATTTGTTCAATATATGGGAGATGCAAACTCTGTGGTGATATGCAAAATATAGACCAGAGGTCATGTGGTAAGGAACTGGGATGCCCAAGATCCTCTTTGTTAAAAGTAAAATAAATAGATGGAGAGAATAACCCTGATGGTATCTCCTTGCCTTTCATCCTCTTCCCCTCATCCGCATCCCACCACTGGACAGGCCGTTAAGCCTGGACAGCTGCTTTCCTGAGCAGGGTTGAGGGCTCTGCACACCTGAGGGAGCTGGTGGGGGAGCTGTGGGTGTCCGGAGATGGAGGGTGAGGGAGATAGCCTTGGCTTGAAGAGGGGATTTATGGAGCCTGGGGGCAGGAAGGAGATAAGAAAGGTGTTCCGAAGGAGCCGAAGAAGCCCAAGTGTAAGACCAGGTTGGGGGCTGGACAGAGAACATGTACGGCCAAGGGCAGGCTGGGTCTGCTTCCTCTTGGTAGTGTGGGTGCTGGTCATGGTGAAAGTTGCTGAATCGGGAACCAGTCTGACCACATGTTGGAGGCTGGTTAAGGCCTCATGGGAGAGAACAGGGGGGTCAGGCATCTGGCTCAGGGGCAAGGGACTCAGCTTCTTCCCAGGATGATAGTGTTGATTCAGCTGGCATCAGGTGGCATCAGACATTGGATAGCCTGGAAAGAGGGGCCTGCTGCAGACACTCCAAGCCCACTCTCTGGATGCCTGCAGAGGGGCAATGCCCGGGACAAACCTAGCCCTTCTAGGAGATGGACGGTTCTGGTGAAAACTAGGGAGGCTGGTGTGAGGCAGAGCTTCTTTTGAGAGAGGCAGCAGTGCTGGAAAGCCCAGAACTTCCATGGGGGTTCAGATAAACTTGGTTCGAGGCACAGACTCCAGTGTGGTAAAGGGAGCCTGCCATGGCTAACAGAGATTCAGAAATGGGAAGCAAGTGGGGTCAGCTCCTGGGATTACCTCATTAGGGTTCAATGAAGTTTGAATCACAGATGAACAATGAGTAATTTTATAGTACAGATATATCTCCCAACATTGCATTCTATTTTTCTTTACTAAATCTGGCATCCCTAGCTGAAGAAAAGTTACAGGTAGCTTTTATTTCCTCCTCTTTTTGTAGTTGCTAAATTATCTCATGAACCAGTATTACTGTGGAATCGAGGGTGGGGGGGAATCCTAATCTTATACTCTCTAGTTCCTGAATAAATGGCAGCTGTGTTGCTAGATCAGGTTGATATGGAAAGCCTGGAAACCGGGAGAGATGCTGGGGCAGCCTAAACTTGCTGCCCAGAAGTCACAGGGCCCCACGAGGTATAGCAGCTTGCAGCTTCCAGCTTCATACCCTTCACATCATGTGTCACTTCCTATCACATCCAAGCTCCTTGAAACTGTATGTCCCCTCCCTCTCTCCCCCAGTTAATCCATTAACAGCGTCTGCACCATGGATGGATCTTTCTTGTCCATCAGCCTTTCCTAGGAGAAAAGGGGCCTCAGCACTGCTGTCTGCTGATCTTACAGATTATACACTCAGACACATCCTCCCTGTCCAAGATGCTGTCTCTTGGAACATCCTTATTAAGAGGTTATGTGTAAGATCATACACACACCAACATTTGTAATCTTATTCTAATGTTCCATCCTTGCTTATTTTTAGCCTACTTGAATTCTTAACCCAATTCTGTTTAAAAAATACATACATATACATCTAAAGCATCTTAAAATATTTAAAATCTAGACTATTACCCAAATCTCACAATTTAGCACTAATTATAAACAATGCAGTCTAGCCTTTGTTTCTAATGGCTTCATAAGTACTAGGCTTGTCTTTCTAATTAGACTATAAACTAGTCTTCCACTACGCTGATTTCTCTCAGAGCACCTGTCACAGAGTGGGGCAGGCGCAGTGAAAGTTTAATGGTATGTCTGACTCTGTTTGGCCTGAGTCTTCTGTTTTTGCACCTCTTTCCCCCCCTGCCTAAGTTCCTCCCCTCCCAAGTCGGTGCCTCCACCATTAAAAACAGGCACACCTTTAACATCTGTACCCCCTGATGTGCGAGTTATACTTTTAGTTGGCACATTGTTCAGAATCACACTTCTTCAGCTATTAAGTATGCCCAGAATAAATCTCCACTTGTCTCAGGATGGGAGGAGTAGTGATCTCTTGCTACCTGTGAGAATATTTATTAAACAGTCATTGGGTGTATTCACCAGTTGTCTATATATATTTGGACACAATGTTACTATATGATGTCATTTAAAGGAATAAAATATACTTTTCCCTAAATAAAAAAGCAATGCAAACTTTTAAAAATGTGGAAAAGGAAAGGCAAAAAACAAAATTCAGACTCTGAGTCTCTCATACTATAACCATTTGTATGTTATTTTCTAGTAGTTTCCTGTGCGTTTAGGTGAGCATGTATATATGTATCTACGTAAACATACATGTATGTGTGTGGGTGAACATTAGGGAAGTTAGGATTCACACACATTAATGTATATCACATATCATTTTGTCTTCCTGTACCCTTTAAGCAACATACAGTAAACCTTCCCCTATGATCAGAACCTTATTTTTAAACATTTAAGGTTGTTTTCCATTTTTCTCTGTTATAAATAATGCTGCAATAAATTCCTTGTTCATTCACCTTGTGCTCACCTCTGCTACATTTCTTTAGTGCAGTGATTTTCAACCAGTGTGCCGTGAGAGGATCTTAAGTGTTCCGTGAAAAATTTTAAAGATCATTAATTAAATTATTTTTGAAAGAAATTCAAAGCACAGTAAGTATATTCTTTTCTTAATTCTATTTTTTGATCAACATAATTTAAGTGTGCCACGGAAGATTAATTATAGGTTCAAATGTGCTGTGAGATTAAAAAAAAAAAACGAGGTTGAAAAACACTGTTTTAGAGAAAGTTCTTAGGCAGGGAATAGTTGGTAATGCATGCTGTACATATGCCTAAATGTAGGCTTTAAATATTTAGCTAACTTGTTTACACTCTGTCTTTGGTAGTCTTAACGAGATGGTGGAGGGTTGGGGAGCTCTGCCCACTCCTATCTCTAGTCATTATTGGGAGGCAACAACTAATTTTCTAGGGGCTCCAAAGTCTTCCTTTTGGGTACGTTCACTTATTCTTCCAACAAATATTTCTCTGAACACTTACTATGTACCAGGCCCTGTTCTAGGTGCTGGAGATATAGCACAGAACAAAACCAAAGCTTAGCAGCAACTCTTTCCCTGTCCCACAGAAAATTCTGACATCATCTTTTCTTTCTGGAATTTTCCCTGATCACAGACTCTGTGGAAGGAGCTGTGGAGCACAGGAGGTGGTAGGGGAGGATTGCCTCCCTCAGTAAACTTTTAATCTATTTGGGGGAGACAAGACTAAATCACACACACAAAAACAAAACAAAACAAAATAAAAAACAGAACTGATCTTTTGGGAGGAGATGTGGCAAGCGCTCAATTGTTGGGTATAGGTGATATACCCAACTGCAGTTCAGGAGAAGAGCTGTATTTATTAGTAACTTTCTGAGTGCATCAAAAACCTTTCGACAAGAGTTAGGCCTGTCCCTTCACTTTCTGGATGTGGATGCTGAGACCCCTCCAGATGGAAAGAGAAAGAGCAAAATGTGCACCTTTTGCAAGTACCAGGGGGGCATACCTTTGTCTGAGGCAGGGATTTCTAAGGGAGCAAACTCAATAGGGAGGATAAAGACAAGATAGAAAACAGGATGGTAAAAACATGTTAGTCATTTGAAAGAAGAGTAACACTTTGGGGCTACTTACCCCTCTGGCTGATTCCTTGACTGCACTCCCTCCAGACTGCCCCAAGTCTGGTGTAGGGAGGGCAGATTTTCTTCCCCATGAGGCCAGCCTGGGATTAGGCCTGAAAGGTCTAAAGGATTTTGCCTTTAGTAAATGCAAGTGAAGAAAAAAAAAAAAAATGACAGCAACAACCTCAGCAAAGCTCATCTGGGTGTTTCCAGATCACCTGGACCTACCCCACCTGTGTGTGAAAGAACAGTTACTACCTATTTGATACTTTTAAAACTTTTTTCAGTTTCTATTTTTATTCAAAGTTAAACACACAAAAGTATTTCTTACAAGACCAAATACTTCTAGTTTTGTTATTAAAATAAAAACAGCAGTCCATTGTTCACCACCTTAATTTCTCTCTTCCAGAAACAACCACTTTTATTCTCTCCGCTGATTATTTTGGTGTTCACATTTATGTCTCTCCATAACATCCCCCAATTGTACCTTTTGCTTTTTCTGCTTTAGCTGTTATCTAATGACTTCCTCTTGCAATGACAGCATTCAACTCTCTACCCCTCCCCCATTTTACCACATAATGCTTCCTTCCCCACCTCTCCTTCCCAGTCCAATAAAACTGTCATTTGAGTCAGATCAATTCAATCATCCCTTGGTATTGGCAGGGGGTTGGTTCCAGAATCAGAAGCTGCTTATGTCTCTGATATCGAATGGGGTAGTATTTGAATATATTTGAATATAACCTACCCTCATCCTCCATATGCATCATCTCTAGATTACCTGTAATACCTAATACAATGTAAACCCTATGTAAATAGTCGTTATGCTACATATTTTTACATATTTTTATTGTATTGTTATTTTCTGTTGATTATTTCCTGGCGATTTTGGATCCACAGATGTGGAGGGTCAACTATTAATATATTTATTCTTTACATTATTGTGGCTTGGTGAAGACTATCAATAGCTGAGGCATGTAACTAGATTGTGATTGATTTTACTTTCCTGTACTTCCTTTTTTGTTTTCATTAGAATAGTTAGTTTTCTCATTTGTGTATTTTCCAGGTTTCATTAAAATTCAACCCCAAATTCTCTACTGGTTGTCTGTCTTCTCTCAAGAGGACTCTATGCCTCAGTTTTGTTAGTGGTTTTCTCTTCATGTGAAACCTCTTCCCGAGCCTCTGGCCTGCTCTAGTGTGACCTGGCTCTTCTTTACCACAGGTGCCCACCATTGATCCTGGCATCTCCTGTCCCCATCACTGGGGGAGTCCCCTAACCCCCATCTTTCTAGGTGGCTGTCTGGTTTCTTACATCTCTGATTTATTTTCCTGTAGGTTTACTGTCATTCTGGTGGAGCACATCCCCTAGTAGTTTTTGGAAAATGGTGTATGGCAAATAAATTTTTCAGACTTCAACAACGTGAAAATATCTTGATTGACTGTTTGGCTGAAGATTGCTCTAGCTGGGAAACAACTTTCCCCCAGAATTGTGAAGACCTTGCTCCATTGCCTTCTTGCTTCCTCTACTGCTGCTCAGCAATCTTGGGGCATTCTGACTCTTGATTATTTTACACTTAATTTTCTTAGTCTTCTTGGGAAATGACAGGATCCACTTGAATCCAGTGTTTTGAATTTTCCAATCACGTACCTTTGTATGGGCTCATTTGGACACGCATAGTGTTTCTAATTCAGAAAGTATCTCAGGCCTGGGAAATTTTATTAAATTATTTCTTTGATTTCTTCTCCTCTATATTTTTCTTTCTCTCACATTCCAGAGTTTCTATAGTTGGTTGTCAGAACTCTTGAACTCATTTATTTATCTTCTCTTTTCTGCCTAAGTCTTTGCCTCTTTTACTTTTTGCTTTCCTTTCTGGGAGATGTCCCAATTTTTTTTTTTTTCTTTGCTATCCCAAATTTTAACTTCCAAGTTATTAAGTTTTTCAGATTTTTTCTAGTATTTTCAATTTCTAAGAACTCTTTGTGCATAGGTGTATATACATAAAAATATACATTTTAATATATTATGTATATATATTTCCATATAAATATATTTTATAGAAATGTTTGTATAAAGGATGTACTGAGGAGGTGTTTGTTCTTGTTCTAAGTAGCAGGCTCTTTAACCAACTTTCTTTTCTATTTGTTTTTGTCTCTTGTTCACATTAGAGAACTCTTTTAGATGTCTGGTAATCCTTAGTTTGTTACTTGTGCATCTATAACAAACACTTATTTGTTTGCCATGCACAGTTTAAAGCACTTCATAGGACACAGCATTTCACTTAGTCCTTACACCAACCCTATGCTGGAGGGATATTGTTACCCCATTTTAAGAGAAGAAACTAATGTTTATATTTAAGTCGTGGCGCAAAGAAGCTTACTGGAAGCTCTGAGCTATACATAACCTTACCAACTGCAAACTTCACCAAGGTGTGTTTAGGTCTTTTTCTTGTGGAACTTTCATGGCAGTATCTTTAGATCTCTCCTGTGGGGCTAGTCCAACGACCGTAGGAGACACTACTGAACTCCTGCCTCAAGGGTGAAGGTCTGGCTGAC
The DNA here is from genome assembly GCA_963574355.1 of Loris lydekkerianus. Classification (NCBI taxonomy): domain Eukaryota; kingdom Metazoa; phylum Chordata; class Mammalia; order Primates; family Lorisidae; genus Loris; species Loris lydekkerianus. Next base: position 40,250 of record CAUYPK010136011.1, read on the forward strand.
ATATTTCTGAGCATAGGGTATATGGCCCCAGGGGACATCTGCATCCCTGTCCTCTGTACTGCCTGCTTCTCCCAGGCCAGAGAAACGTGGTGTTATTCTGTTTCATCTTTGTCCAGAGTGGGGGAGACCTGGCTGCCTAGACTTGAGGAAGGAATATGGAGATGAGCCTGCTTCAGCCAGTTCTAATTTTAGTACCCCACACCGTCACCTCCATTTCCAGAAGTGCCTGGTGCTGCCAACTCTGGTTTCCCACATTCTGCACTGTTGGCTTCAGATTCAATTTTCTTGCCATTTTCTTGGGTCTGCTAAGTAAATTATCCTTTCTTTAGCTGCTAATCAGGTTTCAAATTTTGTTGCTGTTTTCTGCTCTCCTGTTTCCCCATTCACTGGGACTATGACTAAAAATCCCTTCGCTGGCATTCTATTAGGTCATTTCAAAAGTTTTGTCCGTTTTTATGAGTCTACTTTAAACTGTAATATCTCAGTGAATATTTATTCAATTTAATCGAAATAAGGCCATTTGAATCAGTGCACTTTTGCCAATGTAACACAAGTCGATTAATTCTGTCAGCATAAAAATTGGGTGCTCGGGATTCAATGAAGTCAACGAAGGCCGTTTTTGCTAGGTCCTGATTGGCAAAGGTTCTACCCGTGAGAAAGTTATCGAAGTGCTTGAAAAGATGGTAGTCGGTTGGCGAGAGGTCTGGAGAGTATGGTGGGTGGGGCAGAACTTCAATGCTCAATTTCTTTAATTTTCAGACGGTGATTTGTAAGACGTGCAGCCGGGCATTGTCGTGGAGCAGGATAGGACCTCTTCTGTTGACCAGTGTTGGCTGCTGCTGACGCAATTTTCGGTACATTCCATCGATTTCCTCACAATAGGACTCTGCTGTGATGGTTTGGCCTGGTTGCAGAAAGTTATAGTGAATCACACCAGCCGCTGACCACCATACAGTAACCATGATCTTTTTTTGGTGGGGTTTCGCCTTTGGGAAGTGCCTGG
>CAUYPK010136012.1:0-16077 GCA_963574355.1 Loris lydekkerianus
TAAATTAGTTTCATAGTAGGGCTGAGTACATTGGATTCTTTTTCTTCCATTCTTGAGATACTTTACTAAGAAGAATATGTTCCAGCTCTATCCATGTAACATGAAAGAGGTAAAGTCTCCATCTTTCTTTAAGGCTGCATAATATTCCATGGTGTACCTATACTACAATTTATTAATCCATTCATGGATCGATGGACATTTGGGCTTTTTCCATGACGTAGCAATTATGAATAGGGCTGCAATAAACATTCTGGTACAAATATCTTTGTTATGGTGTGATTTTTGGTCTTCTGGTTATATGCCCAGTAAAGGAATTATAGGATTGAATGGCAGATCTATTTTTAGATCTCTAAGTGCTCTTCATATATCTTTTCAAAAGAAATGTATTACCGCACACACTCAAGTATAAGCCGACCCAAGTATAAGCCAACCCGCTTAACTTTACCCTAAAAGCTGGGAAAACTTAGTGACTTGAGTATAAGCAAAGGTGGAAAATGCAGCAGCCACTGGTAAATTTCAAAAATAAAAATATATACCCAAAACAATTACAATAACTGAGGAATCAGCAGGTTAAATGTTTTTTAATATTTGTTGCTAAAGAAAAACTGTAAACTAGCATCAACAACTTTAAAAATTTAAATAAAGTGCAGAAAACCGTAGCTTCACAGGTAATTAAGCTAAATCACAAAGGTTAAAATCCTTCAAAACTGGATTCCTCCTCCTCATCGTCTGTATGTCCAAACAGAGATTCAGCTGTATCTGATGTGAGGGTCTCAGCATAGATATTGTCATCATCACTGAGTTCAGAGATATCATCATCACTGCTGTCGGTCTCATACAAAGTGCAGTCTTCACTGCCATCCATCGCATTACTAATGCCACATTTCTTGAAGGCGTGTTGCACCATTTCCTCTGGAATCTCTTCCCATGCATCACAAACCCACTTTGCTATCAGTTCTATGTCAGGCTTCTTTAGATTTCTGACTTTTGTCAGTTGGGCTTGACCAGATGACATCCATTCATGGCACATCTTTTGCACACTGTCTTTAAAGGTTTTATTTAGACACACATCTAGGGGCTGGAATACAGATGTAAGCCCACCAGGAATAATGGCCAAAGTAACCTGAGATGACTTTGCCAGTTTTTTTATGTCATCAGATGTGTGAGCTCTGAACATATCCCAAACCAGCAACGATGGTTTTTTCTTCAAGGCTGCTCCTGGTTATGCGTTCCAAATTTCTTCCAGCCATTTTTTTTTTCCGTCCTCATCCATCCAGCCTTTTTCATGTACGCGCACTGTAATTCCTGGTGGGAATTTGACCTTTTTAGGCAAAGTCTTCCTTTTAAAAATAATGACAGGTCTCAGCTTAGTTCCATTAGCTAAACATCTAAATGGTTAAAAATCCTGAATCCTTATACTCCAAAACCCTTGATTATAAGGATTCGGGATTTGTAAACATTTATTTACAAGACTTTACTGCCTTAAATGGGGTTTTCACTTAATTAAATGTGCCATTAAATATTGTGGCGAAAAAACTCGGCTTATACTCGAGTATATGCGGTATATACAAAGTCTCTCATATTATAAGACATGTTCTCATTTACTTTTATTTTGAACAAGATGTAATACATTTGCTTTAAATCATCTCAGAGTGAGTTTTTTTTATGCTTACAGAAATAGAGATGGAACCAACAAAAAAAAAAAAAAAAGAGGCAAAGAAACTCAACATGGATTTACTCTTTACTTCTGGGAATATGAACATACCTAGCAGGAGTTGGGTCACTGTACACAAAATTTTTAAATCACTTTAAAAAGTGAAATCAGGCTGAGTGCAATAGTTCAGGCCCTTTAGAAGCTCAAGACTGGGGGATTCCTTAAGACCAGGAATTGAAGATCACCACCCTAGGAAACACAGTGAAAGGCCCACTCTACCAAAAATTTTAAAATTAGCTGGATGTGGTGGCATGTGCCTGTACTCCTAGCTACTCAGGAGGCTGTGTTGGAGAGGAATGATTGCGCCTAGTAGTAAGTTACGATTGTGCCAATGCACTCCAGCCTGGGTGACAAAGTGAGACCCTATCTATAAAAATAAATACATAAACAAAATAGAAATAAAAAGTGAAATGGTAAGCAGGTACATTGCAGAATACACAAATTACTCCTATAGGATGAACAAAAACTGAACAAATCTTAACCTACTGGGAAACTGTTTGGTATAATATTCTTTTTTTTTTTTGGAGACAGAGTCAATTTATTGCCTTCAATAGAGTGCTGTGGTGTCATTGCTTACAGGAACCTCAAACCTCAAACTCTTGGACTCAAGTGATCCTCTTGTGTCAGCTGCCCAAGTAACTGGGACTATAGGCACCTGACACATGCCCAGCTATTTTTAGAGATGGGTCTTGCTGTTGATCAGGCTGGTTTTGAACTCCTAAGCTCAATCCACCCACCTTAGCCTCCCAGAGTGCTAGGATTCCAGGTGTGTGTCACTGTACCTAGCCCTTGGTATAATTCTAATGAGAAAACCATGAATGGATTTTAAAAGACTGTATCACAAATCTTTTTATTTCTTTTTTTTAGAGACAGAATTTTAAAATTTTTGGTAAAGAGGGGCTCTCTCTATGTTGCTCAGTGTGGTCTTCAACTCCTGGCCTGCCCCAGGTAATCCTCCTGCCTCACTCTCCCAAGTGGCGGGTTATAGATGTGAGCCTCTGCACCAAGCCAGAAACCCTTTAAATGGAAGTAAACATCATTCTGCTCTGAAAAACTGATGTCCATAAAATGAGAGACAACTTAAAAAGTACTGCTACAGGCGGCGCCTGTGGCTCAAAGGAGTAGGATACTGGCCCCATATGCCAGAGGTGGTGGGTTCAAACCCAGCCCAGGCCAAAACCTGCAAAAAAAAAAAAAAAAAAAAAAAAAAAAAAAGTACATCTACATTCATACATTTAAGCATGATTCAATATATATAATTAAATTAATAAGTAAATGCTAGAAAAAGACATTTAACTAAATCTATGTCCAAAAGTTTATGTGCTCAAGTTAGCCAAAACTTCTTGGAATTTTTTCCACAGGAAAATTTAATTTTTGCTTTATATTTATGGTGAGGGCCATAAAAGGTTAGCAGTTGTGAAAATGTACTATGAAGAGTGAAAGGAAAAAGGGAGAGAGTGGTCTCTTCTAGACAAATGGGTTAAAGATTTTCTAAGAGGTGACAACCTTTCAACACAGCTCCCAACTTACTTCTCCGCAGAGTAAATCTTTCCAGCTTGTAGTTGTTTCTTTGATACTTTCCTTCATACTTGTAAATATTATTCTAGCACGGTTTTCTTTAGTTTTCCCTTTTAATCACTTTCTGTTTGATAGAGCCTATTAACTTCTGTCTATGGAAGATGAGAACCAGGTGCTCTTTAATAGCCGCCCACATCCCCACACGTGCTCGCTCGCTGTCATCCCCCAGTCCTCCCAACACAGACGTCCTCACGTTGATTCCATCAATGTGTATCACTTAGGCTGTTATAATCATGTGAATGCTATTCATAGCTGAATACAAATTATAGCCAATACTTATGAAGTGCTGTTTAATCATATATAATGCACTTAATCCTCACAATAACCCTAAGCTACTGGCACTATTTCTCTTCTTGTTTGTGTTTTTTTGAATATAGTCTCAAGCTGTCACCTGAGTAGAGTGCTCTGGTGTCATAGCTCATAGCAGCCTCCAACTCTTGGAGTCAAGCGATCCTCTTGCCTCAGTTTTTCTAGTTTTAGTAGAGACAGAGTCTCACTCTTATTCAGGCTGGTCTCAAGCACATGCATTCCAGCAATCCACCAGCCTCAGCCTCCTAGAGTACTAGGATTACAAGTGTGAGCCACCACACCTGGCCGTTGGCACTATTTCCATCTTCACTTCACGCAGTATGTTATGATCACTTTCCCTCTCTTTTAAAACGTTTTGTTTTCCCTGGAGCTAAGAATCTCTCTCTTTACATCTTTTCTTTTGGACAGATTCCCCAAAGACGATTCTTCCAATATCCTGAATAAAAGTATAAGATTGGGTAGCACCTGCAGCCCAAGGACTAGGGCGCCAGCCCCATATGCTGGAGGTGGCAGGCTCAAACCCAGCCCCAGCCAAAAACTGCAAACGTGTAAGACTGACAATGTTATGGGAGCCAAGTAAAAGCAAGCTGGGAATTTCAACATCCAAGTATGGACACTTGAATCTAATCCCATTTCCAGTACAGTATGTCCCTTACCCAACACCATTCGACTGTGCCTGGTGTCCCTTTGTCCAAGGTGAGTCTTTGGTGTACCTTTGCTAGAAAACAAATCTCCAACATTCTGCCAAATGTTATGTGTGGAGAGGGTAAGGCTGTCACGTTGCTGTGCACACCCATGTTGAGTCTTGAGGGATCTCTTGCTCTTGAAATCGACCCCCCCGCCCCCCCACCCCCGTTTTCAATCAACTTTTAGAAGTACCCAATGCTGCCAAGTTCCCAATCTGAGATTCAGTCAGGTAAACTGAGTAGAACCTAACACCTCCCCAACCTGCCACAGGCTTTGACTTCACTTTTTGAGACGCCAAACTTAAGTCTCCAAGAATTCTTTTACTTCTAGGATCCAAAATTCTATTATCAATATTTAAACGTTTTGTCTGTGCGCAGTGGCTCACACTTGTAATCCTAGCACTCTAGGAGGCCAAAGTGGGTGGATTGCTTGAGCTCATGAGTTCAAGACCAGCCCGAGCAAAAAGCAAGACCTTGCCTCTATTAAAAGTAGAAAAAAACTGAGGCAAGAGGATCACTTGAGCCCAAGAATTGGAGGTTTGCTCTGAGCTATGATGCCACAGCACTCTACCCAGGGTGACAGCTTCAGACTCTGTCTCAAAAAAAAAAAAAAAAAATTAAGCTTGTTTTTACTTTAGATACACGTAGAAAGTCCACAATCTTTTTTTTTTTTTTTTTTTGCTTTTAGGCTAGTCGAGTGAAGCAGTGGGCATGGATAAAGAACAAAGGAATCCGAACTGGTTGTGATCAGTCAGTTATAAGCACTCAGACCAGCCAAGTCTACAGTCTTCAAGTGGAGGTCTAAATTAAGACTTGTAGTATGAACAGATACATCTGCCAGGCAGGGTGAATAATGAACAAAGCAAAGTGTACAAACAAGCTGGACTGTTTAAGGTAATTCAGTAAAGCTGTGTGACTAAGCAGACCCAGTGTATGGGTAGCTCTAAGAGCTCAAGCTAATTCAGAGCAGAAAAAATTTACAGCCCAAACTAAAACTTAACACAGTTACTAATGCTAAGTTTTAGCTATAAAACATTTACCTAACACTTCCAAGAACACCAGGATACAAAGATAATATTTCATGAAGGATATTCCTTGGACAGGCATTATATAGAGGGGAAAAATTTCTTAGTAAAATGTTTGAGAAACATTAGGCTAAACAAGTTAAAACACATTTCTTTCCTATAGATTATTACTAAGCATTTAATACAGTAAAATAAATTGTCATTTTCAAGAAAGGTAGTTTGTGATATCTTCCAAAGCTGTGTGACCATGGGAAGACATTGATGGATGGTTCCCCCACCTGACTCCTTACCTTGCTGCCTGGCGTCCTGCCGGGGGGGCTACAAACATTCTCCAGGAGCCCTAGACTGCCTTGTGCATCAGTGTAAGATATTCTCCTGCAAGTAGGATGCCAGGCCAGGCCACAAATTGCATAACCTTTCTCATGCTTCACCCTAAAAATTAAAAAGTTCGTTCTTAAAATATTGTCAAGAAAAATACAAACGTATATTCCTTTAGGTAAATTTTTGTTAGAAAAGGTTAAATGACTTTTGACAATCTAATAGCCATGTATTTTTATTCTGACAATCTAATAATTGCAAATTTAAAATGTTTCGCGGTAAAATGAGAAAAACCTAATAGAAATGAGCAAAGAGACAAAAAAAAATACTAAAACATACCTTTCCACGCAGTCTTTGGTTTCAATATTCCATACCAAAATCAAGCCATTAATACTACCTGCAGCTAAATATTGCCCACAGGGAGACCAGGCTACTATATTGAGGGTCTAAAAAGAAAAACAATAAATAATAATTTGGCATAATTTGAAATGAAATATTTTTTATTACCAAATTCAAATGTTTATATCCTTATTTTATACTATTTCTAATTACATGATACACAAATGACAAGACAAAGTTTATTTAGCTTTGAACTTTCCTTTTCTAACAATATTTAACTATCACTAGCACCTATTTCTTTGTTTATTATGAGAATATTATACTGGCACAAATTTTTTTTTCTTTTTGGAGACAGGGTCACCCTCTGTTGTCAGGCTAGAGGGTAGTGGCATAATCAGAGCTCACTGCAACCTCAAACTCCTGGGCTCAGGCTCAACTGATCCTCCTGCCTCAGCCTCCTGAGTAGCTGGGACCACAGACACAAACTGCTAGGCCCAGCTAACTTTTAAATGTTTCGTAGAGATAGTGTCTCACTATATTGCTGAGGCTGATCTCGAACTCCTAGTCTCAAGTGATGCTCCTGCTTCAGCCTCCCAAAATGTAGGATTATAGGTGTAAGCCACTGCACTTGACCCTGGCACAATTTTAAAAGCAAAATCTAACAGACGTTATTAACAACCAAGGAAGAAAGCCAATACAAGGCATACTCTTAGCATTTACCGTTAAGATGAAGACAACTAGTAAGTGAAGTGAAATTTAGTAATAGCAATCTATTGCTGAACTATTAGGCTTATAATTCCTAAATTTTAAAAGAGTGTGTGTGTGCATGTGCGTGTGTTACAGAGACAGAGAGAGAGGGAGACCAAAAACCTTTCTTGCTCTAAAATTCCAGAGTCTACATAATGGTAAGTCTTAGTGAGACTCACTTAACAATAAAGGCTTATTACTGATAATTCAAGAATTACTAGTTCTCACTATGCTAAGGTTAAATTTAACTTCTTACAAATTAAAAGATCTTCTTATAAAATCTCACAAAGGAGAAAGTTCAACCAAGACTTAGTAAAGACCCTATTCAGTGTCCAGTTATCAAGCAAATAAGGAAAGGCTGAACTGGTAGAAGGCAGACACAAGCACAACAGTCTGAAATTGTTCTTCATGCCAATAATATGTAACTGCAATGTATTTAGGCAAAGTACGCATCCATATTTCCTATAGTCTATTGAAAGTATCACTCCTAAAACCTACCTGAGATATGAAATTATCTGAAAGATCAAATTGATGACTCCAAGTTTCTCTTCTATACAGCTTAACAGATTTTTCGACAGGAATTGCCAGTAACTATCAGAAAAAAAATTAGCACAAATTTACATTAAATTGAATTTGAAGAAGAAAAAAGGCAGAAAATTCATGCAGATAAATTTACAAAACATAAAAGCAAAAATTTTTCCCCTCAGAGATAAGGTCTGGCTATATTGCCCAGCCTAGCCTTAAACTCCTGGCCTCAAGCAATCCTTCCACCTTAGCTTTCAGACTAGCTGGGATTACAGACCTGGCACAAATTTGTATTTTATTTGCATTTAATGGGCAACTAACAAAACTCAGAAAATCACTTAAAATTTTGATAAGCAAAAAAAAGGGTGATGATCACTCCATTGCTTACACTGAAAAACAAAGAATTTGTAGGGGTGTGTGTGTATGTTTGTTTTTTTTTTCTTGAGACAGAGTCTCACTTTGTCGCTGTTGATAAAGTGCTGTGGCATCACAGCTCACAGCAACCTCTAGCTCTTGGGCTTAGGTGATTCTCTTGCCTCAGCCTCCCAAGTAGCTGGGACTATAGGTGTCTGCCACAACGCCCAGCTATTTTTTTGTTGTAATTTGGCCAGGGCGGGTTCGAACTCGCCACCCTCAGTATGTGGGGCCGGTACTCTACTCACTGTGCCACAGGCACTGCTCTGTTACTTGTGTTTTTAATACTACTTTTTAAGGAGTCTAAGCCCTTTGGATCTAAAAATTCAAAAATCTCACACCTTTAATCCTAGCACTCTGGGAAGCTCAAGCAGGTAGACTGCCCTGAGCTCACAGGTTTGAGAACAGCCTGAGCAAGAGCGAGACTCCATCTCTACAAACAGCCGGGCACTGTGGTGGGTGCCTGTAGTCCCAGCTACTTGGGAGGCTGAGGCAAGAGAATCACTTAAGCCCAAGAGTTGGAGGTTGCCATTAGGTATGACGCCAGGACACTGTCTCAGAAAAAAAGAAGAAAGAAAGAAAGAAAAATCTCATTCAAAGGATTCTGGTTTGACTGCCTTCTAAAAAACACTGAAGGCATTTTTTGGAAGGCAGTTGAGCCAGAATCTTTTAAACATGTTGAAACTAGATTAGTCGGAAAATTAAAACTGTGTATTCTGGCTCAGCGTCGGTGGCTCAAAGGCGCCAGCCACATACACCTGAGCTGGCGGGTTTGAATCCAGCCGGGCCCTCCAAACAACAATGATGGCTGCAACCAAAAAATGGCCGGGCGTTGTGGCGGGCACCTGTAGTCCCAGCTACTTGGGAGGCGGAGGCAGGAGAAGCGCTTGAGCCCAGGAGTTAGAGGTTGCTCTGAGCTGTGATGCCACGGCACTCTACCCAGGGTGACAGCTGAGTCTCTGTCTCAAAAAAAAAGAACAAAAAAAACCTGTGTATTCTTTTCATGTTTATCAAAAAAAAGTATTCACAGTAACCAACAGTAAAACTACATTAATTTTAATTTTTAAAGTGATATTAATATTTTGTAAGCAAAGAAAAATAAACACTAGATTTCCTTCAGTTCAACTATCACTTTATTTTTATTTATTTTTGGAGACAGGATCTTACTTTGTCATCTGGGGAAGTGCTGTGGCATCACAGATCACAGCAATCTGTTTCTTGGGCTCAAATGATCCTCCTGCCTCAGCCTCCTGAGTAACTGGGACTACAGGTGCCCACCAAAACACCTGGCTATTTTTAGAGATAGGGTCTCACTCTTGCTTAGGCTGGTCTCAAACTCTGGAGCTTAAGCAATCCACCTGCCTCGGCCTCCCAGAGTGGCAAGAGTTCAAGTATGACCCCTCATGCCCTGCCACAACTATCACTTTATTGTAAAATGTACACTCTTAAAAGTTTACATGACACTAAAGGGTATATTTTCAAAGTCTCCCCCCCTCCCAAACCCTATTTCTATTGCCCAATGGCAAACCTAAGTATAGACTACACGAGAATGCATATGTACATATATACACGCGAACACGCCCCTACTTTGTAACTAATGAACAGCAGCATCCTATCTATGCCTACTGTTCCACAGCTTGATGTCTTTTTCTTAACAATCCATCTTGAAGATTATGCCATACAAAGACATACAGATACTCATTCTAAAGGTTCAGAAATACCATAGAAATACTGCATGTCTGTATACAGAAATACACTTTCAGAAATACCACAATTTATTGAACCAGCTTCCTATAAATGAATATTTATGACCTTTCCAGTCTTTTACTATCACAAATAGTAGTGCAACATTTCAATGTACATTCTCTGCAGTGTGCATGTATAAATATGCTTATAGGGGCTTGGTGCTCATAGCACAGTGGTTACAGCGCCAGCCACATATACTGAGGCTGGCGGGTTCAAACCCAGCCCAGGCCAGCTAAGTAACAATGACAACTGCAACAGAAAAACAGCCGGGTGTTATGGCAGGCACCTGTAGTCCGAGCTACTTGGAAGGCTGAGCCACAGAATCACTTAAGCCCAAGAGTTTGAGGTTGCTGTGAGCTGTAATGCCACAGTACTCTACCAAGGATGACACAATGAGACTCTGTCTAAAAAAAAAAATGCTTATAGGATGTATGCCTAGTGCTAGGCCGTCAGTCACTTATTCTGATAAAAACTGGCGAACCCTCTTCTAGACAGTATATGAACAAACCTGATCGCTGACTATCTCTGATAAATGAGAACAGGCCATCATTACAGTTTCAATTTGTATTTCTTTTGATATGAAACGCTGCATAATTTTCATGTTTAAAAGCCAACCATACAATCTTTTTCTACTCATGTCTTTGACCATCACTCTACTACGTTTTTGTATATTAAGGAAATTAGCTCTTTGTTTCTTTTACAATTAACATTAAAGGCTTTACCAGCAGTCCCCAGGTTACAAATGAGATAGGCTTTGTAGGTTTATTAAGTTAAATTTGTATGTAAGTTGAAACAGATACATTTACCTATTATCTATAACAGCCTCCGTTTGAGTTGTACGTTAAGTCCAATGTTTGCAATGAGAGGACTGTCTGTACCTTATTTCACTACATTTTCTATATTGCTATTGTTTGCATATAAAATTGTTATTGAATTTGTCTGCTAATTTTGCTTCCAGCTATCTTATTGAATTTTCTTACTAGTCCTTACAGTTTTCTCCCTCTTCTGATTTCTTGGGATTTCCTTGTATCCATGAGCATTCCATTTGCAAACAATAAACATACACTTGTTCCTTTCAAACTCTGCATACCTTTCTCTTGTATAACTGTATGGTTTAGCACCTTCAAAATGTTACAAACACTAATGGTGGGAGTGTACATAACAATATTGTTTTCAGAATTATTCCATTCAGCATGAATGTAAAGAAAAATATAAAATTAATTCATTTATGTAAAATATACACTTCAAAGGAAATCTTTAAAAAGTTGAAATGTTTCTTATATCATTTCAGTATTAATCATTTGGCTTGGGGTTCTAAAATTTATAATCCAAATGAAACAAAAAATTACAATTGGGTGGCGCCTGTGGCTAAAAGGGTTAGGGCGCCAGCCCCATATGCCAGAGGTGGCGGGTTCAAACCCAGCCCCAACCAAAAACTGCAAAAAAAAAAACCAAAAAAACAAATTACAATTAAAAAACTACTCTTACCTTCAAAGTTGGCAAGGAGTGGAATAAGTAATTTAAATAAAGGTTAAAAAATTAGTCACGTATATGTGAAACTTAGTAAATGTGGAATGTAAATGTCTTTAACACAACAACTGTGAAATTGCCAGGAAGGCTATGCTAACCAGTGTGATATAAACCTGTCAACCGGTCTGTGAAACTAGTGTATGATGCCCCATGATCATATCAATGTACACAGCTATGATTTAATAAAAAAAAAAAAAAGAAAAAAAAATTAGTCACTTACCTTCCCATTTTTTGGCTGCCAAGCAAGTCTGCAGATTGATTTTGCATTTGTCACATCGTTGCATTTTTGCAGCAATGGCCAACTGACAGCACATGTCTGATTTTTTAAAAAGAAAATTTATTTCCTTTTATGAAAACTCTTCCTGAAAATACATGCAGAACTGAATACTCTTAATAGGTGGTCTCTTCAAAATGATATATATTTCAGAAAAAAAACAACTTAATGCACTTTAATTTGATTATAAATAATACCTGATTCACCTAAATTGCTTTAAGCCTTTCAGAGCTATGAAAAGTATAATCTTATAATTAAGTAAGAATACTTCCTGCGCAAAATAAAGTTTAAAGTTTATTAAACATACTCAAGTGAATGAACACACACATACAAAAAGCCACATTAAAATCTTAAAACATCTACAAAAACAGATAAAACTTTAAAGGTCTACTAGTAAATATTAAGGAGTCAAAGTCAGTCCTTATAAATAGCTCAAGAATAAGCAGCAGCAGCTGTGGCCACTGAGACACATATGTGCATGGTCATTCTCCTCGACAGCCACCTTGTCCCTAGAGATGCCAAGCTCTCTCTGATTGCTTCAGGAAAACCTGACTGCTCCCTCTGCCAACTGGAGAGTATTTTCCTTCATAGCTCCTTTAAAACCTTTATCAGGGGACAGCAGCACCTATGGCTCAAAGGAGTAGGGCGCCAGCCCCATATACCAGAGGTGGCAGGTTCAAACCCAGCCCCAGCCAAAAACTGCAAAAAACAAAACAAAAAAAAACCCTTTATCAGGCTAAGTTTAAATAAGTTATATGTAAGGCTTTCCAAATCAAGTGTAGCCAATGCTTTATTTTATTTTTGTATCCTCAACAGCTAACACAAGGCCCCCAACATGCCACTTACCTTATAAATATATAATAATTGAATTCAGTGGCTTGATTCACAAAACTTAAAAAATAAAATATAAATCTGGGCGGTGCCTGTGGCTCAGTGAGCGGGGTGCCAGCCCCATATACCAATGGTGGTGGGTTCAAAACCAGCCCCAGCCAAACTGCAACAAAAAAAATAGCCAGGCATTGTAGCAGGCACCTATAGTCCCAGCTACTGGGGAGGCTGAGGCAAGAGAATTGCCTAAACCCAGGAGTTAGAGGTTGCTGTGAGCTGTGATGTCATAGCACTCTACCAAGGGTGATAAAGTGAGACTCTGTCTCTAAAAAAAAATAAATAAATAAATAAAATATAAATCTATCATACCCCTTGTGATTGGGTACAAAAGCCTTCAATGTATTTTCTTTTGCATTATACTGTGGAACTTGATTATTAAAATATTTAAATGCTACATTTACACAAATAACTCTAAATAAAACAATTATTAATTTGGCTCAATAACCCAGTATGTTAAAACCCAATATATGATGGAAATTAACAAAAGTTTTTAGTTTAAATTGACGTTTACCTGATCTGAAATTTGCCACACTCTGACAGATCCATCACAGCTAGCTGACGCCTGCAGGAATTAAACAATAGATTCTCATAATACTGTAATTCATGGAAATACCACATAGAAACTAGTTCAACTGATTAAATCAAATAGCCTTTTATCGACTGGGTGAAATTGTCTGCTACATCTCTTAAAGTTTATTAAACATATTCCGGAAAAACACAAAGAGAGGGAAGTAATAATTACCAGAAAGATGTCCTCAGGATCAAAGGAAAGGCTCAGAACAGGGGCGTCGTGTCCTCTCAATGTTCTCTGTTGGCTGCTATCTGCCACATCCACAATTTTGACTAGAAAATCACTAGGAACCACAGGAGTGATACACATCAATAAATGCCAGTACAAAAGCCTCTCTCCTAAAAGCTTTCAACCACGAACTCACAAAGTCACAAAAGTAACTGCTACAATTTATAGTAACACAAAATTTGGAACCCAAATTTAATAACTTATCTTTTAGTTTTGCCCTACTAAAGGTGCTGAAAACTCAAGATTTCCCATATGTTACGATACAAATACTTTCTAAACGGTTTCTTCAGTTGCATCATAAGCTTCTATTACTTACTAATTATAGCCACACCATTTTAAAAAGAATCATGACCTTCATTTTATCTCAGCAATTCAATCAATTATATTTTTTCCTATGACAAACATCAAGGGAAACTAAAAATCCTAGTTGTACAGCTCAAAGTCTAATAATTTTTTTTTTCATTTTGAGACAAAGTTTCACTGTGCCCTGGGTAGAGCACCATGGCATCACAGCCACAGCAACGTCAAACTCCTGGGCTCAAGTGATCCTCTTGTCTCAGCCTCATAAGTAGCTGGGACTACAGGTGCCCACAATGCCTAGCTATAAAATAATTTGTAAAACTGCGTGTCAAGCTATCTTTTGAGCATTTATTGAATATGCCATCTGGAAAGCGATATATTTCAGTTGACAAGGAAGTACAAGTACGTCTTCAAACACTTTTACTAGGGCTTGGCGCCCATAGCTCAGTGGATAGGGTGCCGGCCACATACACTAGGGCTGGCAGGTTCGAACTCGGCCAAGGCCTGCTAAACAAGGACAACTATAACAAAAAAATAGCCAGGTGTTGTGGTGGGCACCTGTAGTCCCAGCTACTTGGGAGGCTGAGGCAAGAGAATTGCTTAAGCCCAAGAGTTTGAGGTTGCTGTGAGCTGCAACGCCATGGCACTCTACCAAGGGCAACAGTTAGATTCTGTCTCAAAACAAACAAAAAAACTTTTTACTAGATAAAAAGTCTTGAACACAATAATGAAACAACAAAATCAAGAGACAGAGTTCTGAAAATATTAGCCTGAAATAAATGAAGGAGGCCTTTTTGTTCTAACATTTTCGTTTTCTGATGTCAGAGAGCCTTACCCAGATCCAGCAGCAATCCTAGTGCCATCTACATTAAAGACCACATGGTTTGCATTTGTAGTGAAGCGAGTCAATATGCCATCTGGAACTCCTTCAGGAAAAGTGTGGACTTGAATAGTATTATTAGAAACTGCAGTGACCAATTTTCCATTCTACAAGAAAAATAAAGGAAGAAACACTGGCAAAACAAATCCAGATTAACTGGGAATCTCTCCATAGTTAAAAATCCAGGGAAAAAACACAAAAAACTACTTCATGTCAAGAGAAAAAATATCATTCAATGTACAACTTTCTTGAAACGTACATTAGGAAGAAAAAAGGAATGTTTCATTGCTGGCTTTAGAAAACTTAATTTTTTACCTATACTAGACATCTTTTAGCCTCTGATTTTTCTTTTACTTCTGGTAAGAAACATATAATTAAACAGTATTTTTATGGACCCCAAGTATCATAAAAACAAAGGAGATGGGTGGTACCTGTGGCTCAAAGGGGCAGGGCACTGGCCCCATATGCCTGAGGTGGCAGGTCCAAACCCAGCCCTGGCCAAAAACTGAAGAAAAAAAAAAAAGGAGACAACAGAGACTTTTTTTTTTACTATTTGGACCCACCAGCCCCAGTGTATAGGGCCAGCGCCCTACCCACTGAGCTATGGGCGCCACCCTACAGAGACTTTTTCAGAGAAAAAACACAGCTAGTCTTGAGGAAAGAGGGCACTAGAAGGCACAGCCACAACAGCGACTATAGTGTGGTCCTATGTTTCCACAATAAAATCATTCTACGTCTTTTTGTAAGGTAAAGTCCAAATGCAGAAACCATGGCAGACTGGAGCGATATGTCTACAAGGCAAGGAATATGGAGGACTGTCACCACTACCACAACCTAAAACATAGGAATAGAAGATTCTCCCTCAGAGCTCATGAAAAGTCAACTTTGCTGAACCCTAGAATTCACTTCTTGTAAACTAAGTCCTAATACTGGGATTAGCAAGATTTTTTATCCTTGCCAATCCTACAGAAAAAAAAAAAAAATACCCAATGGCATTTGACTCAACTGCTTATTAGTGAGATTTAAGCTTATATTTAATGGATGTTGGTCATTTATGTTTTTTTCTTCTGGAAATATATTTTCCATTATATATGATCATTTGAAAAAGAGTATCTAAATTGTCTAATTACCATCTCAACTACCTTAAATGAGCCTGGTTTAGAAAAAATATGAATCCCACAGAAAGATTTTTTTCCAAATACTCAAGTTAAAAGTCATCACAAATAGGGCGGTGCCTGTGGCTCAAAAGAGTAGGGTGCCCCCATGCCGGAGGTGGTGGAGGTGGTGGGTTCAAACCCAGCCCCGGCCAAAAAAAAAAAAAAAAAAAAAAGTTATCACAAATAAAGAGCTCAGGCTGGGCACGGGGGCTCACGCCTGTCATTCCAACACTCTGGGAGCTGAGGCAGGTGTTTTGCCTGAGCTCAGAAGCTCCAGATCAGCCTGAGCAAGAGTGAGACCCCGTCTCTATTAAAAACAGAGAAACTAGGGAAAAACATCTCTATTAAAAAAGCGTGGTGGTGTACATGTGTATTCCCAGCTACCGGGGAGGCTGAAGCAAAAGGATCGCTCAAGCTCAGGAGTCTGAGGTTGCCGTGTGCAACCACCTGTCACAGCCCTGTGTCCAGAGTAACAGAGTGGAGACTTTCTTTAAAAAAAAAAAAAAAAAAAAAAAATCCCCCTATCTGCTTCACACAAAATGTCAGAAACATGGGAAATGTGAAGATATATTAGGAAAGTGAATGAAACATTCTTTTTTTCTACAACAATTCTTTCAGTTATCTTTAGTGAATATCTTAAATTTGTTTTATGCTACTGTAACAAAACACCACAGACTAAGTAATCTATAATGAACAGAAATTTACTGGCTCATGATTGTGGAGGCCTGGAGGTAAAAAATCAAGAGGCCAACACACAGAGAAGGCCTTTTTGTGTCATCCCATCAGATATGGGCAAAGACGGGGGGGGGGGGGGGGGGCGGTTGCGGGTGGGTGCGGGTGCAAGCGCC
>CAUYPK010136013.1:0-18141 GCA_963574355.1 Loris lydekkerianus
CTCCAGGAATTAACACTGAGGCAGTTCTTAAAAAGAACTAGCCTCTACATTTACTAAGTTTCACACAATAACTAAGAAAATGCCAGGAAGGCTATGTTAACCAGTGTGATGAAAATATGTCAAATGGTATATAAAACCAGTGTATGGTGCCCCATGATCGCATTAATGTACACAGCTATGATTTAATAAAAAAAAAAAAAAGAAGAAGAAAGAAATAGCCTCACCCTCTTTGTTGCTTAATCTAAGGCATCCCTGGAATTCCCTTACAGCTTCACTCATATCTAGGATTTTCTGTTCCCTTTCAAGATGCTCCATCCATATACAGGATCCTGGAATAGTTGTCTCCAAAACTAGACTTACGCATGACAGCAGGTTTCCATGGCTATCCAGCGGAATGCAGAAAATAGAACCTTTCTTTGCATGCATTTCTGTTGGTAAAAAGAAAGAAAATAAACTCTGCAAATATTTACTATACAAATTGCTACTTTTAAGACTGTCTCTACAATTGTCACACAGAAGAGGTGATGTATGCAAGGGACAAAATGCAACTTCCATAACTCAGAGAGAGTGACTGAGATCTCCTCAGTGCTTCTCTACCTTTCACTGTCTAATGATGAATTATGTGGGGTTAGGGAATTTACTTTTGATTATTAATTAAACTAAATCTCAAGAACTAGACACAAGCATTAAAATGATTCCAAGAAAGTAGCTGCAGCCCAAAGAGATTATCAATGCTGTACACATAGACCAAAATCTTCCTGCCTAGTGTGTGGCCTTCTTAAGATACATAAAAAGGACCTACAGGAAGAGGCTAATCAAATGTGACAAGAAAAGGACACAAATGTTGAAGTCACCAATAACTCTTTTAAATATGGCTTAAAATCTAATATAATCAATAGGAACCTTACTCTAAGCATAGCTTGTTCCTTGAGAGATAACAACTGATCTAAATTTATGAAAACAAATCATCTAGACCATGAAACCAAACCTCAAGGATATTTGGCAATAATTTAAATAAAGCCCCTCACAGAATTATTTCAAAGAATTTGTACATAACTATCTAAATAAATAAACAAATGCACACAAGTAAATCTGCATATATTGTAACTGTATGCTCAAATTTTAAAAAAAATGCTCTACTTTACTTTCACACCAGTCTTAAACTCTCTCTCCCTTATGTGTGATAAGACATGTTTAACAAACATCTCTTAGATCACTTTTAATCTGGGTTGCCCTCTCTAAAATAGTGTTCGATTATGACTTTTTAATGTTGCCCATTAAGGACTTTCATTAAAGTAAACTCAGGTTAGCATTTTTTAACTTACTCTAAAAATGTTAACGTGAACCACAGAGGGCTACCAGCTCAATAATCTCCCAATTGTCCCAAGCTCAAAATAGCCCATTGAGGCTCTATTTGTTCCAGTCTATTGGTTAAATATGTTTTTGTGTATTTTTTAAAACATTTAATTATTTATCTAAGAGACCTGAAGAGCTGGTCTACTAGGTAAAAGAAATGGGAGACAGTCAAATGTTAGAATCATTTAACTTAAATACACTTTAAAAATTGAAAACAAATGATAAGGCAGAATCTTTTACCATTAGTTGTGTTCTTTATTGTGTAAACAGATTGAAGGTACATGCTTTGCATGCAAAAAGCCTGTTATTAGAATTACTTGTAGAAAATCATATTTACTTATGCTCTGGCCAGTGACCATACCCAAGTTCATTACTTTCTCTTCATTTTTAATATCAAAAGTAGTTACATCATATTATTGTGTCATCCCAATGCATATAAATTACTTTTAGATTCAGTGTGTTTAATTTTATGTACCTATATATAATTATTGTCATATAGGTGGCTGTATAACGTATGCATTGTGCACCAACTTTATCGCCACCATGTATATATGACTATTGTTATTATATTGAACTAATAACAATACATCGGTGTGTCATTGTGTGTGTGCATATATATATGTATATTCTGATAAAATTAGGGCAATCTAATAACAAATCTGAATTCTTACATATTTGAATGTGTTTAGCCAAGATGTTCACTGTAGATATCCACATCAGCCCTCACTTTTCAAACTCCCGGAAGAAGTTAGTTTTTTATGTTAATATGTACACATACACACACACAAATGTAACACTGCATATTCTAAAGACATCAGGTTGAAATAATCCAAGAATATTCCCAAAAGCAAACCAGGAAGAGCTAGTCCCCTGAACAAAGTATTCCTTAGGCACCTAAGCCAGCTGCATACCCAGTTAAGAATTCTTTACCCATGCTGAAAGAATAAAAATAAACATGTTAATAGTCCGAGTTTAAAGAACTCTGATTTTGTGTTCCTCCAGAAGCATAATGAATATTTTATATGCTGTATCAATTAAGTATGTTTGTTTGCACAATGATAATTCCTTTAGTGCACCCTAAACATTTAATTGACCTAAGGCAAGTATCCTATGTGCCAGTGTAGACCTACTATTAATTTAAAAATACACAGTCTAACAGAATATTAAATAAATAAGTTATTTATTTATTTATTTTACTTTGACAAGTATACCTTTCATAATATCCTGGAAGGTGAGGTTGAATTTAAAATTCTCAGACTCCTTGAAGCTCTGTGCCCGAATGTGTAGGCAGGCATGGGGAAAGTGCCCCTTAGCTAACCTTGCCCCACTTGCCTTTTCTTTCCATTCTGAGTTAGTCCCATACTGCAGAAAAATTCTCCAGTCTACATGACTGACCTTTTAGAAACATCACCTCTCTTGCATGCCCCCAGGCTAACTTTCAAATCTAGGGGTTTGTATACCCAATATACTATCCAGCCTTGTGACCAACAGACTGAGAAAAGGCCATATAGTTTCCTATAAGTGTACTCAAGGCCATTTAGAAAGGGAGTTCCTGGTTCTCAGGGTCTCCAAAATCCAGTTCAAGGTCTAAAAGGGGAGACTGCAAGCTGTCATGTTACTTTTGCCTTGCAGAGTCCCAATCCTTTCCCAAGTTTAAGGCTTTTGTTACTTATTTGTACCTCTAATAATGCTTAACCTAGAGGCTTACAAAGCTCTGCTTGGTAAATATTGATTGATTGATTGATAGTTATTTGATTAATGTTAAGCAAACTTTAAAATTTATTTATTTACCATTACTACCTTTCTAGAAAATGAAATGCATGAGACAAATACTGTATTGATTAACTGTTTGTAATCATCTAATAAAATGAAAACTCCTTTTATCTTATTGTTACATGTTAGTCTTATGTTTAGAATAGAATTGAAATTTTCATGCAGTCACTATAGAAAGTAACTCGAAATGTCTCAGGTGTTAAGTTTATTTATATCAAACTTTGTTCTTTGGGAAGTTTGGAATACTGGAATACTGGCAATATGGCCTGGACACTTAAATGGCAAGAATTAGAAGTGTCTCCACAAATCAGAGGCTGTTGTCTTCTCTAAATTGGTTGCTATCATATTGATTCCAATGCCACTGCTTTTATGTCTCTTTATAGACAGACTCTAAAAGAATGAAAGTATTCATTAAACCATGAAATCACCATTGAAAAAGTTACTGCAATTCATCATCTGTTTTTCCTTAAAAAAAAAAAAAAAAAAGGAAAAAAAACACAAGACTTCAAATTCATTCATCTCTTCTCTCTATTTTGTCTGGCATCTCCCTTGGACACTTTGCAAAACTATTTTTTAAATGTGATTTGCAATTTTGGGCACTGGATATTTCCTATAGGAAATCACAAACTTCTTTTTTTTTTTTTTTTAATTGAATTCTCTGTTCTCCTGCTTTTACTCAATCTTGGTCAAAGCCCAAAATGAGATAGATGTGAGAAAATCTAAAACTCAAACTTCTCTACTGAGAAATTAAAATAGATTATTCAAACAGCAAAAATGTGTCCATTTGGATTTAGTGTTTTGAACTCAATGATTAAACTTCAAAGTTTAATATTATCATTAACATGTTATAGGCATGTGGCATGTCAAACTATTAAGCAATATTATGAATGGTGAATTATAATTCTATTTGACTTTACATTTCTAATCCTGGTACTAATCAGTAAACAGCTAGCATACATCTGTGCTAAGGCACCTAAAATATTCCTTATTTAAATCTGATGGGCATAAATCATAAATGCATGAAATGAGAGGATAAAAACACCGTATTTAATTGTTGCTCTGAGCCAACTTGGTTATATTCAACTTTCACTGTGTTGTTATGTTTCAAGTTGATTCATGTCATAAGCATATTTCAATTTATCTAACAAAAAGTTCTATTCTAATGGCAGCTGAGTAAAAACTTATATATTGATTAGATGTGTTAGTATATTACTATTCTGAGTGAGTCTCATTCCCATATGCAAAGGAAGACTTGTATAGACTCAAAAATAGCTTTAATACTATTATAATCTCTTTCCTCAACATTTTTTAAAGTTTTTGAAGTAGAAGTATGCATAAGTGTTATGCATTTTTTATCTATTGTTTCCACTAAGAAATGTTAGCAACATTTTTTTCATACATAATATTATTCAAGAGTCTCTAATGATGATATACAAGGTAAAATTTTCTCAGGTTGGAAAAAAATTAAAAAAAATTAATTCTCAAGCTTTTTACAAAATGTATAAATGCTTTTGGTTTTAGATTTTTACTGACACATGTCATTTCTCCTCTCTTTATATGGCTTTGCATTCATGTCTTCATCCTCTGCAACATAATAACAGTTTCAGGGTTTCATACAATCCCTGGCATTTTGAAAGTAGGTTCCTTCCTTCCTTCCTTCCTTCCTTCCTTCCTTCCTTCCTTCCTTCCTTCCTCCCTCCCTCCCTCCCTCTCTCTCTCTCTCTCTCTCTCTCTCTCCCTCCCTGTCTGTCTCTGTCTCTCTGTCTCTCTCTCTCTCTTTCTCAGCTCAAGAAGCTCCAACATTCGCCCATTTTCACACATCTCCCCCAGGGATGCTGCAAGGAACAGGAGGATGCGATGGTTTTGTCTTTTGTTGCCTGTAAGTGTGGCAAATTCCTTTCTGGCAAAGAAAATGAGTGGAAAGATAAGTGAAACGTATGGAAAGCTTGCTGCTTGGCTCAGATCATCTGTTGAGAGACACAGAGAACATGTATATTCACATGCTCTGAGTTTCTGCTGAGGTTTATTTAAACCTTTATATTTAGTACATTGTTTAGTTAAAGCTATTAGTGATATGCATTTCTTGCATATGAAAGGAAAAAATTCACACCCTTACTTGGCTTCTATAAGGTAAGGTATTTTAGAGTTTTCTGGGTCATACACAGTTTACTTGATCATGGTGGAAATGGTCTTGTCTTGTTTTGGAATCCAGAAGGACTCCTGTCTGCCTCTTGACCTAAGCACAAATAGATTGGTGATCTCCCATTTAGGTGACATGATGTAACTTCAAAAGAAGTTGGGGAAGGCAACTCTGTACTCCAGCTTAACCCCTTCTCATCCCATTATTGCTAACCTCTCCGTTGAAACTAAAAGACCTCATCTTAAAGAACCTCATGCTGAAGTTTTTCAGAAGCATCCTTTCCCCAACACTAGTTCTAGAAAACACAAATTCATCACAGGCTCTACAAGTAGTCACTTACCAGATAAAATCTTCATTTTATGTATATGATTTTATGATACTAAAATTAATCAAATTAAGAACATGATTCCATTAGTAGTAAATAACAAGGCAAAAAATTAAGTTTCATTTGTGGCCCTGTGCATAAATTATGTAGAGATTATAAGGTGAGATTTCTGTACTAACAAAGGTCTAATGGCTGCAAATGCCTCCATAAGCTAAAGTGCAAAGAGCTTATTATTATAATTTGTAGCATTATCTGGAGAAGACAAATTCCATAAAAATGTATTCTTTTTATTCAGCAAATAAGGTATGAATATTTGTAGCATATATGGACAAGTTAACAGGAATCTGGTAACAAATATGAATATTAGCCAGGATAACCAGTAAAACAGAGAGAGTTGAATCTGTCTACCCCGCATTGGACATACTGGCTGCCTCACAATCTTCCTTCCAGGATACAGGGGAAGCCTTGAGGTAGACAAAAATGAAGGGAGGTAGAAGGAGGGACCACATCTCAGAGCAGTGGGTAACCATCTTGCCAACTGTCTAGTGGAACTAAGGTAATTTTGCTTCCCAGGGGTCTGTCTTAGTGTCCAGTGAAATCTCCATATCTGTGGTAAGCTGAGACAATGCTGCTTTTAGGAAACTCCTTGTTCCCAAAGATGGACGCAATGGAGGCACCAACTACAATAGGGAGTTCCAAGAAAAAAACTTGGTGGCAATAGCATCATCACACAAAGCTTATAGAGATGAGGCCCTCAATAATAAGTATTCAGAAGTTAAAGAATGTTAGAAAATTCAGTTAAAAATGTGTTGAGCATTCCTCCACCATTGGTGTTCTTGTGGAGAAAAAAAAAAATAGAACCTATCAGGGGCAGAGCTGAGATGTTAGCAATAGTGTCAAGATGGATCTCTCTATGTAGATAAATAACTTTAAAAGTGGTCAGGACACATTGTATTTCATGGAAAATCAGACGTAATTGCTCTCCTGTTAAAGCTCACATTCTAAAGGAAAAGACAGACCAAAAAAACAGACAAATATCTACATGTAAACTCCCAAATAGTTAAAGCACTGCCAATTCTATCTAAAAAATAAAAGAGAGAATAATAGAAAACGTATTGTTGGTGAGACAGTCCAGAAAAATTTAATTGATAAGGTTACAGGTAAGTTAAGCACCAAAAAATTTTAAGTATAGTGATAGAGCTTCTGAAACTCAGATGAAGGCAATGTTTAACCTAGGTGAGGAATGGAAAGAGTAAGATTATTAAAGGATAGGAAGGGGGAGAGAGAGTGCTGCCAGACAAGGTTGGAATGAGATACAGGACCCCATCTGTAGGTAAGAGGTTTGGAGTCACAAGACATACGAAGTCATTCTGGCGTAGAGAGACACGGCATGATGGAATTTGCATTCATAAATAAACACCAGGGCAGGGCAAGGAGGCAGATGTGCAAGGTTAGATCTTTTGTCAGCATCCAAGGGAACTGAGGTATCTAGACTCAGGTAGTGAAGTGGGATATTCAGAAAGTTGGTAGATTTGTGATGGGTTTAGGAGAAATAACAGGATTGTTGGAATATTAAAAGTGGAGGATGAAAAAAAAGGGAGTAGTCATGAGAAATAAGAATGATGCCCTTGGTAAAGAACCCCATTGGAGGGAGCTGAGAATAATAATGATAGGGGAAAGAGTTTTGGAGGGCAATTAGGAGTTTTAATTTATACATGTTTAGACAGAGATCTGAGCTAGGCAATTATATGTGGAATTCTCGGGAAGAAAGGACAGAGATAAAAATATCCCTTGTTCATTGGTTTAAATTCTTTTGAATTTTCTTCTGCATGCTCATGGCCACAAAGAGGCAATTTTTGCTGTCACAGTTATCTATTTACTCATCCTACATTCATTCCTACAATCAAGCTGATGTATTACCCAGGGCCCTGAGTCAGGTGCTGTGTGGATCTGAAGATGAATAGTTATACCCTTAGAGGTTAGACTACACCTGAGGACAGTGTGCCTGGAGGCAGCACTATTCATAGGCTCCAGGGTACTGTGATCTGGGGTTCAGCATTAATTTGACCAGTAACTGGGCTTGGGCTACTTGCTTAACTTCACATCCCTTATCTCTACAAAATAAGGAACCAGACAACATAGTTCATAACATGTTAGGAAATATTAATGTGGCACACTTGAGAGAACAGTGATTAACACCATAGGCTATTCTTAATAAATCATGGTTAGCGTTGTGATGACATCTGATTACATTAAATTCAAGGTATGACAAATAAATACAGACACTAGAAACCTGGAAATTACTCAGAAGGAAAAAAATGATAAGGATATCAAAGAATCTCAATCATAGCATGTCAAAGAAACTGAAGGAGACTGGATGTTCAACTTTGATGAAAAAAGGTAATGGGGATATCTCATGGCTGCATTAAAGAGGAAGTTCGTGATAAACAGGAAGACTAGATTTTCTCATTCTGAAGTCAAAATTAAGGCAGCTGGGTGTTTATATTTGTGGTTCATGAATTCCAAAGTAGGGCAATGCTCAAGCAAATCATACTTAATATTTAAGTGAAGGTAAAATAGAGACCCAAATATTCATATAAAGAGAGGGTGCCAAAGACAATGTCCTGATTTCTTTCTTTTAACCTCTGTCCTACATTTATTAAGGAGTCTACGATCTAGTAGAGTATTTAAAATGTAGGAGAAATGAACTGTAATACAGAGCAGCAAGGGATATCATGTTTTAGACAATTATCCTTTGAGTATATAGAAAAAGTTTTTTACTTTTTAATGGAATTCTTACAAAACCCCTGTGCATTAAGTTTGAAACCCTTTGAAGTCTTGTCTATATGTCCTCTTTTTTCCTTCCATTAAATCCCTAAAGCAGACTGGTAGAACTAAGCCTTCTCCAATCTCAACATGAAGTTTGTAGGCACGATTTTAAGGCTGTGGTTTATTTTTCAGAAGAGGGTAGATAACTCAAATTTGGGCTAGCCCAGGAAAAAGGTAAAATTCTAACATTCATCAATCATGCAGAAGACTGCTTAGCACTTTGTAGAAATTTTAGTGTCAATTCCCATCTTCTTTTTCTTCTTCTGTGTTCTTCAACCATGGAAGCACATACTAATATTTTCCTTCTTGAAATCCTCCAGTGTTGCTTAGCTTAATATTTAGGCATATTTAAATTGTGATTTAGCTTTCAATATTTTAGCATTGTCTCCTTAACTAGACTTTTATATTCAAGAAGCCTTAAATGGTGCCAGTAATTCAGTCAGCCATGTTCTCTGCATTTAATATGTGAACGTGTGATGTGATAAATGACTTTGTACCCCTTCCAGGTGCTAAGGAAAGTGCATCACCATAATTAAATTTATAGGACATATCATGGCTTATGAAATTCATAAGAAAGAATATTGACATTAAGGTAATTCAGGATATATGGCCCTCACTTCATATCCATTAAAGATATACTGTATGTGTGAAGCAAGTTGGGGTGTATTTGCAACGTGGATTCAAATTATGAATGAAATTCACTGTAGATGGTATAGAAGGTTTTCCCAATTCCACACTGCAGCAACTTGCGGAGGACCAAGTTATAATGAAGCTCCACTGTGGCTGTCTCTTGTCCTCTAGGAATTCAGATCCTGGGTGGAGGCCATTATCTTCCTGAGCTATCACCCGATATTTTGAACAGAAGGTTCAGAGCACATGAATAATGCCACACCAGGAAGGCAGTGTCTGTGTTCCCAAGCTTATCAATTCCCACATGCCTCCCTGTCTACCAGTTGTGGCAGGTCTATAGCAAGAAGCCAATTATTTCAGAAGACTTTTGTTTTGCAGTAAGGCAAGTTCACTGACTGCTGCACATTAATTCCTGGCTGGAGATATAATGGCCACCTGGTTAGTTTGCCTGCAAATGTCAGCCCACAGGAAAACAACACTAATCCACATACTCTATTAAACAGAAAATAAATTAAGGCTCTTGTTGGGCCTGAGTTGAGAGTAATTATGATTCAATCTACTTGAATTCTTCATAATGAGACTATTTGACCTGCTTCAATGGTACGGAAGCATCTTGTATTGCGAGAACTCTAACAAAGGCCAGTCCACAGTGATAAAGATCCATGTGTGATGTAGATGACAGACAAGAAGGGGCTCTGTTCAATAATAATTCCCCATGAAAAGAGGATGGAGTTTCAGAATCCTGAAGAATAAGACAGATAGGTAGTTTGAAAATAATTTTAAGATTATAAATGTTTCAACTTTTTCTGGGCCACTGACTCTATCGGGGTCTAGTTTGGAAAACAGAAACCTCACCAATTATTTTTAACTAATAGGCTACACTGCAGCAAGTTAATTAAAGAAATACTAGAAGACTGAAAAGAGAAAAAGGGAACACTGAGGTAACTTAGAAGTAGACACTGTAGAAAACTTTTAGGCCCTAGGGGAAAAGAGTGTGAAGATGTGAGAACCTACATAATGGGAGGGACCCCAGAGCTGCATCAAGGCTTCTGCGGAGGGCACACTGCCTGCTTGCTGTCTCATGAGTGCAAGGATTGTCCCAGAAGCGCTGGGACACAGATCTCTCAGGAGCATGCTGGCATTTCCGAAGAGTCAACCAGTGGGGCTGATCCTGGGAGTAAAGATAAAAAAAAAAAATTGAAGTTAGAATAAACTACGAGTGGAACCAAATATTGCTGTCAGAGTAGCAAGCTCCTAGAAATAAGTCAATAACTACCACAACCACAAGCAAGGGCTTTTTCTTCCACCAGCTTTTATGGCTTCTTCTGGGGCTGCCTAGGAGCTAGGAAGATGCATGGAGAGATGAGACGCTTCAACTTAAGAACCAGCACAGGCGCCATGATAAATTTACTCTGGAACTTCATGTAACAACAGTACTGTGGGTATCCTGTGATGCTCTTTACATGCCTGGAAAACAAGGCAGAAAAAATATATTGTGACGGTTCCAGTATTCAAAACTTGAGGTCCAATCTCCTAATGTCAACCTACAGATCTTTCCTCTTATTCAAGCTTCTTTTCAGAACCTCCTTGTTGGGTGAGAATGTATGTGTGATAAGATCGAGGAAGAAGCTGTTCACTTTGCATTTTGCAAGCAAGACACCAGCTCCTCAGAGATACCTGCCTCTTGTTCAGAATCTCTACACTAGTAAATATAGTCAGTAAAAACTTGTTTTCTCTTTTGGAAAATAAAACAAAGGACTCCTAAATAGCCCGAATAGTCACCAGTGTACTTTTGAAACTGTCACCATTTGGAGTGTTGAGGCAGAAGGGCTGAGAGCTTCCTGCCCTCTGGGTTCGGTAAGTAGGGAACTTGAGTCTCAAACACTCTGGCCACTTCCATGAATCACTTAACAAGTACATGAGAGGGAGATGGAGAGTAAATAGCCTATCATAGGATCAATCCATACATTTAGTTCTCATGCCATTGTACTAAAATTATTCTTTTGTTTTTGACATTCTATTTTAAAAGTCCATTAAATCACAGTGCTCAAAGTAGAGAAAAAAATATCCCTGTGTGCTCTTGTATAAAAGAACAGACAAGTACAAAGTGTGTTTAGGAAGTCTGAATTGATTCTTTTCTTCCTCTTTTGGTACAAAATTATGTCAAAAATCTTAGAAGAATTGAAAAATAATTTACCAGGAAAAAATCTGACATGATGGACAAAAAACAATGTGATTGCAATATTAAAAACAGTGTTTTGTCCTTTCTCTCACATTAATACTGTTTACATACTCACTAATTTTAAAATGGAGACCTTTAAAACATATCAATAGACCAATAAATCCATGCTATTAATGGGCTAGTAGTTAACTAAGTCTGTTAGGAAAGGTTTCTTTGGGTGGTAGATTGTATTGGTATACATGCTCCTATATGGAGAGATTTATACCTATGGATTGATGCTTTTAGCATTGATGCTTTTAGCATGTTAATAAGGGCTTTGTAGACTTGTATAGCTCAAATCCATCCAAAATAAGAATGGAGAGGGATGAACTTTATAATTTCCTGAGACACAAACCAAGTCTTTTTCTATTTTATGTGATTTTGAATGTTTTCTGAGGTGTTACTTCCTATATGTGAGGCTTTTCATATATTTTTTGTGTTTTTTCAATAGATATAATTTATTTTTTTAATTTCAAAAATATAGTGGAACCTCTATAGTTGACCACCTCTCCACATTGACCGCCTAAAGTTGACCTAATTTTCATAGACCAGACATTTACATATCAGTACAGTAGACCTAGTTCCTTATGTTGACCACCTCTGTGTTTTCCAGTTTGTTACAGTTCTTTCATGGGGGGGGGGTGTCAACTTACAGAAATTTTACTGTATTAAGAAGGTACAAATGTTTTACTGTATTAGGAACGTACAAATGTTTTCATTTACATGGATTATTTTTGTAATGCTTTAGTCATGGCTATAGGTGTGTCCATTACCCAAATATATTCATGGTAGCAATTAGATTTTGCTTCACCTACACTCTCCTCCATGATTGATTTCACTGAGTTTTATCTCTCTCTGTCATATATATGCTCATTGATTAGTTCCAATTGAATATTGAGTATATGCATTGTCTATTTTTCCATTATTAAATTACTTAAGAGAATGGTCTCCAGTTCCATCCAAATTGTTGCAAAAGCCATTAATTCATTTATATATATATATGAATATATAAATGTATGAATATATATATATATATATGTATGAATGTATCTCTCTCTCTATATATATATATATATATATATATTTGTCTATCTTCTTTTGAAAAGCATCTGTTCATGACTTTTTTTTCCATTTTTAAATGGAGTACATTTTTCTTGCTGATTTACTAGAGCTCTTCATAGATTCTGGTTATTAGCCCTTTGTTGGATGTATAGCTTGTGAATAATTTCTCCCATTGTGTATGTTGTCTGTTTGCTCAGTTGATTGTTTCTCTGTCTGTGCAGAAGCTTTTTAGTTTAATCAAATCTCATTTATTTATTTTGTTGTCACTGTGATTGCCATGTGGGTCTTATTTATAAATTCTTTGCTTACGCCAATATCTAAAAAAGGTTTTCTCATATTTTCTGCTAAAATTCTCATGGTTTTATATCTGACATTTAAGTCTTTTACCCATCTTGAATTAATAATTGTGAGTATTGAGAGATAGGCTTCCTGTTATATTCTTCTGCATCCAATTTTCTCAACACTCTTTATTGAATAGGGCTTCTTTTCCCCAGTGTACATTGTTGAGTACTATAGGTAGGTGGTAGGTGCTTTTATATCTTGGTTCACTATTTTTTCCCATGGGTCTATGTCTCTATTTTTGTGCCAATAAGATGCTGTTTTGGTTACTACAGCCTGGGAATGTAGTTTAGTGCAGTTTAGTGTAGTTTAGTTAATATGATTCCTCCAGACTTACTTTTTTTGCTTGAGATTTCTTTGGTTATTTGCCTCTTTTTTGATTCCAAATGAAACATAAAATTATTTTTTATAGATCATTGAAGTATGACATTGGTATTTTGATGGTTTTTGTGTTGAATCTGTAAATAATTTTGGGTAAACTGGACATTTTAACAATATTGATTCTGTCAATCCATGATCATGATATGTTACTCCATTTGTTATGTCCTCTGTAATTTCTTTCCTTGATGTTTTATAGTCCTTGAAAATATTTCAACTCCTTGGTTAAGTATATTCTTAGTAATTCTATTTAATTTGTAGCCACTGTGAATGCTATTGGGGGCTTCATCCCAGAGATGCAAGGATATATCAACATATGTAAATCAATAAATATGATTCACCACAAAACAGAAACAAAAACAGAGACCATCTGATTATTGTAATAGATGAAGAAAAAGCATTTGACAGAATCAAGCACCCTTTCATGATTAAAAAAAAAAAAAAATCAAGAAACTAGGCTATATAAGAAACATTTCCAAAATTATAAAAGCCATGTAGGACAATCAACAGCCACTACATGCTGGATGGGGAAAAGATGAATATATTCCCCCTAAAACTGAAACAAGGCAAGAGTACTCACTGTCACCATGTAGTTCTGGAAGTTCTAAACAGAGAAATCAGGCAAAAAAAGAAACAAAAAGCATCTGAATAGATAAAGAGAAAGTCTAACTATTGCTCTTCACTGATGACATAATGTTGTACCTAGAAAACTCCAAAATATCCACCAAGAGACTTCTGAAATTGATAAATTCAGCAAAGTGTCAGGGTAAAAAGAAAAAATCAATGTACATAAATCAATAATAACATTTCTATATGCCAGTACCAACTTTTTCACTTGCTTTCTCTTTTACCTGGAATATCTCCAATGATGCTGTCTACCTGACAACAAATCCACACCTTTTTGAAAGTCCACCTTATAGCTCAGTTCCTTTATGGCAGTAGTTCTCAACCTTCCTAATGCTACGAACCTTTAATATAGTTTCTGTGGGTCACACCCTACAGGATGAGAACTGCTGGTTTATGGTGACCTTTTGCATAATTCACTAGTTTCCATAACCCATTGTTCTCTCCCTTTTTAGAAGTGTTTAAGAATGATAGACCTTACGATTTATTGTCACTATGATGTCACAGCTGTTTAATGTAGCTTACTTTGGGGACTATGAGCTCCTTAGGAACCAGAGGCATGGTTTTACTTCCATCTCTAATAGCCATCTCCCTTTGTGAAGCCTCATCAGGTATTAAGCACCAGGTATATTCTGAATGCATCCTTGCTTAAATTTCCAGTGTGCATATTCATAACATAAATAATATCCTACTTTTGTACAGCAGTCTACAAATTCCAGCACAGTTGTATAAGTATTATTTCTCTAAATAATATGAGAACTATAGGCAGAAACACTGTTATTTTTCTATAATTAAATGAAAATACTGGAGCTCTGATTGGTTAAGGAAATATCACATAGTTACAGTCAGCCAATGAACAGGTAGAATTACATACTAGAGTCCTAAAAATGAGACCAAGACTCTTTTGGTTAAAAATTTTAAAATATGTACCTCTATTCTCTTAGGAGAAATTTTTTTTTAAATGTTCCTCAGTCATTTTACTTTTTTATAAAATCATAAAGAGATAGATCATATACACATTAATGCATTTATGGGATACAATGTGCTGATTTCATATACAATTTGGGATGCTTACATTGTACTGGTCAATATATCCCTCACCTCATTTACTTCATTACTGTGTTAAGACAATAACTTTGGAGAAATTTTTGGGATCAATTCTAAATCGAAGAAGAGAAACAAGGGTGTTATTATTCCCAAAGTGTGGTTCTACCAACTATCTTCATCAGAATTTTCTAATTTTTTTTTGTTTGCTTATTTAAAGTTTATGTCTCCAAGGCCCCACAGCAACCTTATAAATCTGTTCTGTTGGTACAGAGGCTACAAATCAATATTCTCCATTAGAATTTACTGATACAAAAAGGTTCAGCAAGTAAGACAAACTGGGTGGTTGTATTTTGATACCTTATGAGTCCAAAATTAGATAAATATTTTTCTTTGAAACTCTCTTACTTAAAATAAATTTTCTGAGTTTTTATTTTCTTTATATTCTATCTTCTTCATTATTTACCAGTATCATTTTCTTGTAATAGGTACAAAATAGCTATAAACCCCTCTTAAAATGGGGAAAGGGCGAAGGAAGGAGAAGGGAGGGGGGAGGTTTGGGTGGAGGGAGGGTAATGGGTGGGGCCACATCTATGGTGAATCTTAGAATGGATATGGGTGATTGCACTAATGTACACAGCTATGATTTAACAATAAAAAAAAGAATAAAAAAAATCTATAGAAAGTCTTTCCCCCTTCACTATTCTATTGATAATCATCACACTATTCTTTGTGTGTTAGCATGAATATGTTTCTTTTTAACCTGAACATATTTATAGTTATACGTTTTACTTAAATAAACTGAACTTCTTGTTCAAGTGGTCAAGTTTTTGTTTCTTTTATCATACATTTGATTAATATGGGAACTATTGAAATAATTTTAAGGCAATTCAAATTTGGAGAATTCCAAACAAATCAAATTTTTGATATTAGCTTTCAACTTATAAAACAAGGAAATACATTTTTTGTTTGTTTGTTTTTTTTACCTTATGGTCATTTAGAAAACCTAGAGCTAGTTTAGAAGGAAAAGACATCATTAATACTTTTATTATCTGAAGCTGAAAACTGACAAAGAAATAATCAAGAAGAGTATATTAAAAAAAGAAGGTATGTTATTAAAGTTACCTTTCAATATGGTACAGAGCTCAGTTTGCTTTTCAAGAGATTTTTTCTAGTATCTATGAAATAAGAGTTATGTTATTTAAACTCTTTGGGAGCATGGCAAAAGAGAGTTCATGCTTCTTTACTTATACAGTGTTTATGATGCTAGAATAACTCTGAGAGCAAACTCTGCAGGATGGATGGACAGATGGCTTGATACCAGCAGAAATGATGGATTCCAGAGAGCAGGGCAAGGATGATGACAAGGACTTCCAGACATTTTTATTTGAGATCCACAAACTCTAATTACAGCATATACTCGAGTATAAGCTGACCCGAGTATAAGCTGACCCCCTTAATTTTACCCAAAAAACTGGGAAACCTTAGTGACTCAAGTATAATCCAAGGTGGAAAATGCAGCAGCCACTGGTAAATTTCAAAAATAAAAATATATACCCAAAACAATTACAATAATTGAGGAATCAGTAGGTTAAATGCTGATACCCTCACATCAGATACAGCTGACGCTCTGTTTGGACATACAAATGATGAGGAGGAGGAATCCAGTTTTGAAGGATTTTAACCTTTGTGATTTACCTTGATTACCTGTTAAGCTAAGCGCACCAAATCAAATAACCTGTATGACCCGAGTATAAGCCAGAACGGGTTTTGGGGCACAAATTTTTGGCACAAAAACTCGTCTTATACTCGCGTATATACGGTATGTTCCAGGGGCTGATGAGAAGTATGTGTGTTCAGTTTTGTTGGGATAAAATGTTCTGTAGATGTCTGCTAAATCCAAATGTTGGATGGTTAGGTTTAAATCTAAAATTTCTTTGCTCAGCTTCTTATTGGAGGATCTATCCAACACTGCCAGAGGAGTGTTGGAATCTCTGACTATTATGGAGCTGGTGGACATCAAGTTGCTCATGTCCATTAGAGTTTCTCTTATAAATTGAGGTGCATTCTGGTTGGGTGCATAAATATTCATAATTAAAATCTCATCATATGGAGTATTACCCTTAACAAATATGAAGTGACTGTTCTTATACTTCCTTACTTTTGTTGGTTTAAAGCCTATTGTGTCTGCAAATAGAATTGCAATGCCTGCTTTTTTCTGGCTACCATTTGCCTGAAATACGGACGACCATCCTTTCACTCTGAGTCTATATTTATTTTTTAAGGTAAGATGAGACTCTTGTATGCAGCAAATCTCTGGCCTAAATTTTTGTATCCAGTCAGCTAACCTGTGCCTCTTTACAGGACAGTTTAAGCCATTCACATTAATGGAGAATATTGATAAGTCGGTAAAATTTTGGGTATCGAGTTTTTTGAAAGTCCAGTGAACATTTTTAATCCTTTCACCATTGTGGAAGTTGGAATTTGATCAAAAGTTTGTGAGTGAGTTTATTTTTGTGGTAGAGGATTGGGCTGGTCATTATGGAGGGTAGATCTGAGAATATCCTGAAGAGCTGGTTTGGGTATAACAAATTTCTTCAACATATGAATGTCATTAAAGTATTTAATTTCTCCATCATAAATAAAACTCAGTTTAGCTGGATACAAGATCCGAGGTTGAAAGTTATTTTGTTTTAGGAGATTAAAAGTCGATGACCACCCTCTTCTGGCTTGAAAAGTTTCACCAGAGAGATCGGCAGTCATTCTAATATTCTTCCCTTTGTAGGTAATGAATTTCTTATGTCTGGCTGCTTTCAGAATTTTCTCTTTCATATTATCGCTAATGAAGTTAATTATGATATGCCTGAGAGATGTCTTACTGGGATTGAGTTGTGCTGGGGTTCTGAAACTGTCTGCTATCTGAATTTCAGAATCTCTTGGTATGTCTAGAAAATTCTCTTTTATAATTTCATGAAGAAGGGCCTCTGTGCCTTGTGAGGCCACTTAATCAGTTTCAGGGATTCCAATGAGGTGGATTTTAGCCTTTTTCGAATTATCCCAGAGCTCTCTGAGAGAATGATCTGTTTTTCCTCTCCATTTCTCTTCCTCTTTGAGAGTTTGGGAGCATTCAAAAGCTTTGTCTTCACTGTCAGAAATCCTTTCTTCTGCTTGCTCCACTCTGTTACTGAGGGATTCTACTGTATTTTTCAGATCTTTGAGGGCTGCAAATTTTTGCTTTAGTGCATCACAATCTTTGGTGGTTTTGTCTTTAAATTAATTAAATTCTTGAGACAACTTTTGAATTTCTCCTCGAATTTCTAATTCTGACTTTTGAATTGCTCTTCGAATTTCTACTTCCAAATTTTCCTCCATTCTATTAATCTTGTTTGCAATCCAAATTCTGAATTTGATTTCTGACAT
>CAUYPK010136014.1:0-13383 GCA_963574355.1 Loris lydekkerianus
CATATACAATCTGAAATATTCTCATCAAACTGTTCAACATAACCTTCATGGCATTTTCTTAGTTATTGTATGTAGACATTTGTATTCTGCCTTTAGTAAGTTTCGCCTATTCTCAGTTGTAAACTTACTAATAGACAGCTCATCATTTTTCAATCTTATAAAGTCTGAATCTTTGAAATATAAATCACATTGTTTCTCACACATATAAACTCTTTTTTGTTGGTGTGTTTACTTTTGGTTTTTTTTTTTTCTTTTACACACATATATTCAAAAGAACTGCTTTATGGAAGGTTTGGGAAAAGAATCAATTCTATAATAAAAAATAGAACTCATCATTACTGAGAACAAAGAATTTAAAAATACGTAAAATACAGAAGCTTATCTTATATCCTGTTCATATCTATAATTTAGCTGTCATATTAACTTTAAAACTTATTCGCCTTGCAACAATACTACACACAGGAATTGGCAGTATGTACTTTTACTTCCCATCTGCTCATCTCAAAACCATTTGTTAAAATACCCTACTTCCTGAACAGATGTCACTGTCTAGTAGTTGGTATGGAGAGCTGCAGAGGCCAATTTCTTTTCTCTTTTACTTCTCTCTGAGAATCAATAGGGTTAATCTTGACAAACTTTGTACTATTCATAGTTTTTACTGTTCATAGTTAAATTAAATCCAATTTAGGTCATGTTTTTATTCGTATGTTATTAAACAATATGTACATAAACATCATTTTTAAGCCTGCTTTTATTTCTGAATTTAATTAAAATAAGTTTTATTAAGCACTTATAAAGGGCACCATGAAAGAGACAAAGTTTAAAAAATCTTTTGCTTTTTAAAATTTTCAAAGTGGTGTTTTTGTTGGGTTGTTTTTTTGTTTGTTTGCTTATTTTTTATGAGAGGGAGTCTCACTCTGTTGCCCAGGCTGGAGTGCAGTGGCATGATCATAGCTCACTGCAGCCTTGAACTCTTGGGCTCACCTCAGCATCCAGATTGGCTGGGACTATAAGAATGCCTGGGTAATTTTTCTTATTTTTTGTAGAGACCCACTATGTTGCCCAGGCTGATCTTGAACTCCTGGCCTCAAGCAATCTTCCCACCTCAGCCTCTCAAAGCTCTGGGTTTATAAGCATGAACCACCACACCCAACCAAGCTTTGTGGAGTTAAACACTTTAGGTATTTGTGGCAGAAACTGCTAGTTTTACCATCTTTTTTCCCGTCTTTAATAACAGGACCGACTTTTAGCTGGATACCTATACACTTCTCCCATATTTGCTAAGTAGAAATGATGTGTGTAATTTGCAGGTCTTGTCCCATAAAAGATCATCCTGCAATCCTTTGATTCTTTCCTCCTCCCTTTCCTTAAGCCAGCTAGCAAATGAAAAAACTAGAGCTTTGCCATTGAACCCAGAGATGGAAATCACATGTTGCAAATACCAGAACTCTTCCTACTGCCTGTACTACTTGTCTGTTACACTAGAGAGAAATAAAACTTCTATGTTAAGACATTTTACTTTTAATCTTTTTTGTTACAGCTACTTAGTACTCTAAATACAGTTCTCCAAAAATATGAGTTGTCTTGTCATTTTAAGTTTGAAATGTTATTATACATTGAATTTTCAAATATTGATTAGACATTGAAAATCTGTAAATTGGGGATCACCTATAATATTGTTAAAATAATTAGTTGGGAACCCGTTTGACTGAGATGGCTCTAGGGCCCAGAGTTCCCATGTAAGCAAATCGAAACTCAATTCACCATGAATGGCCATATTTAAGGAAACTGAAACTTAAGGTTTACCAGTCAGAACCTGCAAACTAATCTCTAACTAGGGACTTTAAGAATACTGCTCCACTTTAGCCAATAAAGTATTTTATCTGCCTTGCTTCTGCTGGAACCTTATAAATATTTTCCCTTATTCCCTTTTGGTAGAGCCCTAATTGCCCACAGTGTGGTACTGCCCAGTTCATGAATTTCTGTTTGCTCAAATAAGCTCATTGGATCTTAATGTACCCAAGTAAATCTTTTAACGATATTTTATTTTTTAGGATAAGAAGTAATGTCAAGTAACAACAGAGTGACTGCAAATGGGCATGAGGGAACTATTTTGGAGTGATGAAACTCAGATTGTGGTGTTGATTACATAATACTGCAAGTTAACTAAAAGTCATTTAAATCATACACTTAATATAGGTGAATTGTAAGTAAAGTTTATGTAAAGTATACGTCCATCAAGCTGTTTTTAAAAGTAAAAAAAGGGTTATTTACCTTAGAATACTGACATACCTTATCAGTGAGCAACTGAACTGAAGGTTTTCCACCTTGATTAATCTGAAACACAATATAAGTAAATCTTTACAGAGATATAATTCTGCTCAATAAGTCATTTGTCCAAAATGGATAAAATTCTTGCCTTTTCAATAATTTTCTTTTAAAAAGATGTATGCAGTGTTTAATGTTTTCTGTAAAAATCTATATGTATATATGACATGTGTATTTGTATATTCCTGATCGATATGTGTGTGTGTGTGTGTGTGTGTAAAATTATTATTTTCTATCATCATATAACTTTTCTTGGCTTTAGGTTTGGCATTACAGGGATGTTACAAAACAAGAGGGAAAAAATGAGAAAGAACTTGAAAAGTTTTGGAATTAAGGAGCTATATTAAGACTGAATTTCAGCTATTTTGAATAAAGGAAAGTTTATTATACTATATGTCACATTTCAACAGTAACTTTTAAAATATGAAATTAAAGAAACTATTACCTTAGCATTTTTAAACTTTTCTCTTACTTTTCCTCTCAGTGTCTTTCGTATACTTTCATTTCCTTCTGCATCTAAATCAACATAATATTGTTCATGACACTTTCTTAACATCAATAGCAACAAAAATATTTAATAAATATTGTACACATTTCTAAGCCTTGTGACAATTATGAAGACCGGGTCACTGCACCACGAAAGATTAGAACCTAAAACCAATAGGTGTCACTTCCCCCTTCTCCATCTTGACTAAAAAGCATCCTTCTTTCTTTTTCCTGTTAGGAAAAAAAAATCCCTGAGAACATTCATATCCTATGTATACATTTCTCTGTGAAATTTATAAATATCAAAGCCAGGTTACTTCTATTTGATAAATTGGAAAGGGATGTGAAAAGAGAGGTAAGTCTCTATGTACCCATTTTAACTACTTGTGTTTGTTTTGTAATATCATTGTAATACTTCTGACCCCTATTTCTGCCTGATACTAGAGAAACTGAACCAGTATTGAAGGGTATATAGAATACTCCAGCTATTGTGTGCGTTCTAAACCATGTGTTATTTTCTGATCATCCACTGAATGATCCACTGAATAAGCTGAAAAAGACAGAGGTTGTGCTATCTTAAGTATGGTTAAAAAAAAGGGGGGGGGGCTTATTGGTCATTTTGCCTTGGAGTTTGTTTTTCTTCCCCTTGCCTTTAAGTACTTAAAGGTTGAATAGAAGATAGTAGAAATAAAGGGTAAGCATAAAGCTAAATCACTATAGGTCAAAGAATCTTTATTCTTAACTACAGTATTCTTTGGTATAATTTAAAATCACAAGTCAGTTTTGTTTATACTCTATTCCTAGAACTTACAATGGTAGATAGAACATAAGGGGTGCTCTATAAATATTTACTTGGCAAATGAACCAGGGTTCAACTATTATTTACATACTTTTCTCCCTGAAATTTGAAGCTTCCTGAAGCAGGTTCTGAATCTATCTTTGTGGTCTCATACCTCCTCAAATAGTACTAGTGGATTCTCCGTGTTTGCAGAGACAGAAAGACAAAGAAGATGGAACTTAGCTTTAGATTTTAGAAGATGGAACTTAGTTTGGATTGACTTTCTGTGTATTTCCTTATGCCCATCTTGTATTTCCAGGAAGGTTAGTTTCTGTTTAAACTTGTTCCTTAGAAAACTAGTATTCTCATTGAAACTCAAAGATAAATCATTTACATCTTTTAAAAATAAAAACCAAGAATATCATCAGAATTGTGGTGTATATACATTGAGAACCTTTTTGGAGACGGTCATCTACACTTCCTTCTACATTATCCATATTTTCTGACATCTGAGAAAAACAAAAACAGAGGGTTAACTTGAATCTTGTTTTGTCATTGAACATCTTCTCACATATTCAGCAGCCCTTTGAACATCATCCCCTTTAAAATACCATTAAAAAAAACCCCATAAAATACCAATTCATATCCTTTGCCTGTTTTCTCAAAGTCCTTCCTTTTATCAATTTGTATGCATTATTTATGTGTGGTAAAATTTTAAATTAAGAAATTTCTCTCTAATATAGTATAGGTTTGGCAATACAGGGATGAAGGCTGGGTCATTGTACCACGAGAGATTAGAACCTAAGACCAATAGGTGTCCTCTAATATAAAAGGACCTTTTGATGACAAAAATTCAATGGTTAGTCCTTTCTTTTTTTCTTTTGGAGACAGTCTCACTCTGTCTCCCTTGGTAGAGTGCTCTGGCATCATAGCTCACAGCAACCTCAAACTCTTGGGCTCAAGCAATTCTCTTGCCTCAGCCTCCCAAGTAGCTGGGACTACAGGTGCCCGCCACAATGCCTGGCTATTTTTTTTTTTGTTTGTTTGTTTTAGTTGTCATTGCTGTTTAGCTGGCCCGGGCTGGGTTCGAACCTGCCAGCCTGGGTATATGTGGCCAGTGCCCTACCCACTGAGCTATGGGCACCACCCACACCCAGCTAGTTTTATTTTGTTTTGTTTTTCTATTTGTAGAGATGGGGTCTTGCTTTGGCCAGGCTGGTCTCGCACTCCTGAGCTAAGCCAATCCACTGCCCTGCCCTCTCAGAGTGCTAGGATTACAGGTGTGAGGCACCGCGTCTGGTTGAATGGTTAGTTCTTAGTGTTCATGTATTGTCTACTTCATGTATCTTTTAAACAGGTCAAATAAAATCAGATGTATATGAAAATACTTTGAAAATCCAATGCTACTACATATACTAGTGTCAGCTACTATTTGATTGATTACACTATAATATCCGACAACGTTGAGTACTCTTATTTCCTGAAAACTTTCTATGTCCTTGCCCTCTACCCTTCTACGTCTCTGGCCAATTATTCCTTGCATCCATAGCCTAAATATGGGTGTATTCCAAGTGTGGTCCTATACCACACTTAAGAGCTACTGGATAAGGTCAACATGGACTAAAATGTTCCCTTACTTCCTAATCAATCTTCAATGTCTTCCTCAAGACAATTAAAATTACCTTATTTTACTCTTAAGCAGCAGATAGCAATCCCTGAAAGTATGATGGAACATCAACCCTAACAAGTGATTGATAAAAGTCTCTCTTTAATTCCCAATAATCTCATCCACTATTCTCAGGATTCTGTATACTTTTTCATAATTTCTCATTTCCATCTAGAAGGCAGAGATAAAATATGAATCTTAACTGGAGTTACTCTAGCAGATATATAAGTATTAGTCCTATATAGGTTTAACTCACTGATTAAAAAATATATTTTTTAAGTAAAACACAGAATGGATTGCTGGTTGGCTGAGAGAACACATAATACATAAACATTTAAGTAAGAGATTAAACAAATACATACATAAATAACCCATCTCTAATGCTTCCCTTTATATGACTGATCAAATAAGAATACAATTCATCCCCAAGCTCTTTTATTATTTTTTAATATATTAATTTAGAATTTGTATATAGAACCAAATATATCACATTTATCAGGATAATCCTACATTTATAATAGGGCCATTTAGAATAATCAAAATCCTTATAAACTCCCTTAATACCTTACCTTTCTACTACCTTTTCTTCTCCTTGAGACCATTTCCATGATGGTTCTTTAATTTCTACTTTCTAAACAAATAAGAAATATTTTAAGAATTATATATTATGCTGCTAAAATAAAATGAACTATTGAGATAAAAAGTATGCTATTTAAATTTTTTAATATAACTAGAAACAAAATGGCATCATAAAAAGATTCCAATTATAGACTTTTCAAAAGAACTTCAAAATCCAGGCTCAACCTCCGTAGCACAGTGGTTACAGTGCAGGCCACATACACCAAGGGTGGCGGGTTCGAACCTGGCGCAGGCCAGCTAAACGACTGCCAAAAAAAACCAAATAGCCAGGCATTGTGGTGGGCACCTGGAGTCCCAGCTACTTGGGAGGCTGAGGCAAGAGAATCGTTTAAGCCCAAGAGTTTGAGGTTGCCGTGAGCTATGATGCCACAGCACTCCCCCCAGGCCAACATAGTGAGACTCTGTCTCAAAAAAAAAAAAAAAAAAAATCCACCAAAAAGAAACATACTAACATTTTTAGCATTTAACATTTAGTCCCTTATCGTCTTTAGTATTTAATTAAAAATACTGCTTAATGCAATAAAACATGTAAAAGAAGTAAGAAATGTAATTTTTGCAAGGGGAGGACTTGTTGGTGACAGGTTTTTATACATGGAAAATCTAAGAGACTTAATCAAACAAGTTTAGACATAAAGTAGAACCTCCATAGGTGACCACTTACCTACACTGACCACCTCCTTAAGTAGACCTAATTTTCATGGGCCAGTCTATGGCTTATGGGAAGTTCCCACCCAAGGGACTGTAACATTGGTCAACTTACAGAGGTTCTATTGTAATTAGAAAGTTGGTAAGAGGCAGAATGTAAGAGAACATATATAAAAGTCAATGTCTTCCCTACATGCTAATATGATTAAAAAATATGGGAATTCCCCTTGCTCCTAAAAGTATAACACTTCACAGAGAGGGAAAAATGCAGATAATTAAATAAAGAGATATTCTATGAGAGGCAGAGATTGATTAGGAAAGGTTAGAATTTCTCATATCTCATTCTGACCATATGGAGGCTTTGAGATAAAAGTCAACTTCTGCAATTTCACAACAAAAATCCCATAAAACACCAATTTAATATGAAAAAATCAGAAAGAACAACTTGTTGAGCATAATACAACAAAGTAAGATGCAATCATTTTCAACATCTCATATTTCCTGATTATAGAAAACATTAAATTTAATAAAAATATCTTTGGTCAGAAAGGCTAAAAAGACTTTATGGGTTTTATTTCTCTTTCCACATTTGTTTTGGCTCCACAAATAACCAGTATCATTCAACATAAAGTCTAAAATACAAGTCCAAGAAATTCCCCAGACACAACAGTAGAGGACAGTTTGTCATATAAGTACACAAGACTATGCAAGATATCCTGATATTTGCTTTTGGGGGGCAGAACGTTCAATTATTAACACATAAATGTCCTCTAGGAATCATCATAGACTTCTTTTTAAAACAATTTTCAATCA
This sequence comes from Loris lydekkerianus, assembly GCA_963574355.1. Taxonomy (NCBI): domain Eukaryota; kingdom Metazoa; phylum Chordata; class Mammalia; order Primates; family Lorisidae; genus Loris; species Loris lydekkerianus. The sequence goes on from CAUYPK010136014.1 coordinate 7,356, forward strand.
TATTGATTACTTCTGTTACATGCCATTTGGTTTCAGGAGTGTTAGCAGAAGCAAAATACAGAAAAATCTCTAGTGTATGGAGCAGTCACAAAATGCATATCCCAGTATCCAGTAATATTTTTTATTATTATTATTAAATCATAGCTGTGTACATTAATGTGATCATGGGGCACCATACACTGGTTTTATAGACCATTTGACATATTTTCATCACACTGATTAACATAGCCTTCCTGGCATTTTCTTAGTTATTGTGTTAAGACATTTATATTCTACATTTTCCAGTAATATTTCTTTGGTTGATTGCTAGCTACATGGAAATTTGTTTTCTCTTTAATTTCCTCCCAGCTTTTGTTGAAAATCTTTCTAAATGTATTAATTTGTTTTCCTTCCTTAGGAGATCTGAATTCAGATCTCAGTTCTTTATCTCAGTTCATCTATTTTTCTTTATCTCAGTTCATTTATTGTCACATAGTATGAAGAATTCTTTCTGAATTATCTTGTAAAAGTCTTTCTTAAATCATGGTCTTCCAGACTTCTCTGATTTGAATCAGGATGCTATACCAAAACTAAGGTTTCCTTCGAAGTTATAATAAAATTAAAGCAACAGATAGCATTTCCTCAAAATAAAAATGTATTTATATGGCACCAGCTACCCTTTACTGTCAGGATATAAAAATAAAAGTAAAATTTAACCCTAAAATTCCAGATTGTGTGTTATATAGCAGTATTTCACAATGTTGTACAAAAAGCTTCATGTCTTCCAAGTATTCTGTTACCTGACAAGTTTGAAAATTAACAGCTTATTTTCCAAAATCAAAAACTAGGAACATATGGGCTGACAAAGGAATTTCTGATCTGTGAATTTATGTCTTTGAATGCCATCAAAACTAAGTCACCCACTGTTTTCAGAACCAAGTCTCATAGATCAAGAAAGATTTGCACTACCTTTTTGGGGGTTTCTGGTACAGAAAAATGAAATAAATGGGGAAAGAGGTTACAAAAACTGTGTTACTGTATTTTGAAAGTTTATATCGAAGACATGCACAATACAACATAGTCATGGCTTCATGAGTTAATTACAAGATTAATAAAAATGTACTAATTGATTGAGCAACCACGAGGGTCCAGAAGTCCTGTGACGTTGTCTCTTATGCAATACTGAAGATTTATCTCCGTACCTGTACTTACAGTGTCAATTGGAAAGTCAACCCAAAAGCCCTTTCTTAAAGTCAAGTTAAAGGACCCCTATGTCCACTTCCCCATCTAAGCCCTGATTATCACTCTCCAACAAAAACTTTCAACTACCTTACACTCCGTTGGTTACCTCTATCCTCTCATTTTTGCAACTTCCCTCTACTAAAGAGCATTCCGTGTTTCAAAGCCTGATTTAAACTCCACGTCGTCCAAAGTATTTTTTTTTTCCCTGACTCTGGCCTTTGACTTCCAATAGCACTTAACAGTTTGCATGCTAACTTTTGTTCATTACATTCTATCTTCCAAGTCTGTCTTTCCCCTTAACCCAGACGAGTCCTGGAGCATGAACTTGTCTACACCCCACCAATCCTAACAAGGTGTTTGGCATACAGTAGGTATTCTGGGCACTCAATAATATACCAACCCGCATTTGATGCAAATCAAGCGTTGCAGTCAAAAGTTGTAAAAAGCAGTGGTTTTCAAGCCTATTAATTCCCAAAGGGGACTCTAACCGGTCAGACAGGCCCTGCGGACTGCAAGTCCCAGCAGCCCGCGTGACTCCGGTCCGGGCTACCCTGGAAACCGCTGCAGAGCAGAGCTTCGACCAGCGTGCGAGAGTGTGACGGGGAAGGATCAGAGGATCCGTAACAGGCAGCACGACATTCCCATGGAGAGAAAGGGCACTTTGTTACGTCTGAGCAGCCAAGGCAGGGTGAGCGATTTACCGGGCACTGAGCGAACTCACCAACCGCCCGGCACCGCGGCAGCAGCTGACGCTCGCAAGCCGGCTGGCGCTCTGGGCGGCCCAGGAGCATGCGCGATGCGGCCCCTGGGCCTGAAGGGACCGAGCATGCGCTTTCGCGAATTTTGTGCGGTTCATCTGTTCATCGCACCCTTGGCTTGTGGCTGGTATTGAGGCGCACAAGTCTTGTCATTCCCACCCTCGCCTCTGCCCACCGGCTTTGGTCACCTGCGGCCTACGTGGGAGGCCCAGTTAGCCCTAGATACCCCGGGATTTGTTCTATTAGAAGCCTGAGGGCCGGGTTGCCTGGGTCGTGGGAGCCCTCGCACCTCTCTGGTCATGGTGTATCCCCAACAGGTGTCAGCCGCGAGCTCCTCGTTCAGCGCGGGCCTGCGGCCAGTGTCCCGAGCTGGTGGATTATCCTCAGGGAGGATGTACCAGAGCGTCGGTGCCCAGGCGGGAGTGCAGACCTGGGACCCACACTGAGGGGTGCGGGTCACTGGCGGGGATTGGGGGGAGGGGGGCGCGGAGCATTGGTTGCCACCCTCACGATATTTGCCTTCTAATTTTTCCTCCTCGCCTCTGCCTTGCAGGAAAAGATGGGTGCTTTGATTTGAGGTGATTTGAGAACGGCATATAAAAGAGTCCCCTAAACGTGCAAGTGGTTCCTTTCATTTCCAGAGCTTCCTAGTAGTGTATGAATTTACTATTTTTAAAGTATGAAAATGGGAACTACTACACAAGCTCACAGGTGTCATTGTTTAATGAATGAAAGAGCTTGTATTGAGTCAAGTAAAACATTATGTGATTGGAAACTTGTTCTGGGAAACTGGAGTGGATGGAGATGTAGGAAACTTGCTAGTGCCAGAAAGCAACACATTGGTGTTCATGCCTTCGTTAATTCAAACATTCAACAAGTGTTTATTAGCAGCTTTCTGTGTTATGCGTGTGCTCGGGGCTTTGATTCTAGAGAAACGTGTTTAAAACTTCGGACGGTCTTGTACATTTGTGTTGGGGTTCCTGGGGGCCCAGGGGAGACAGCACTGAAGAAAGGAGACTTTCACACAAACTTAGTGCATAAAAGCCTGAGAATTTGGAAACGCATACAGTCTTTCATGCCTGTTGGCAACTCAAGACAGTGCAGCACCTGCTCAGCCTTCTCAGGGGTCTTTTATTGTGCTCAAAACATAAATGTATACGTGCAAAAATGCAAGCAGGGCAATTAAAGTTAAAAATGAAAAGCAGAACCCTTGCCCCCAGGAAAGTAAAGTAAAAGGCAATGGCTGAGTAAACAAGAACATAGGATACTGGAAGATCTGAAGGGCCACATAATGTATAGGGAAGAAAGGTGTAGGAGAGGACAAGTTCTATCTCATCTACTTTCTCTAATCTAGACTGCTGATCTAGAGTCCAAAGGTCTTAGGTTGTCTAAGCTGCTGATCCTCACACAGGGGTTGCCATACAGACATTTCCCTTATCAGCCACCTCCAGGCCCTCCTTCTTTGTGTGGTCTTGATGGCGGGTGGTGTGGTGTGTGTGCAGGGATGGCCCACGTGCATGCTTTACCCTGAGTAGGAGGGGCTTATGAGGGAGTCAGCCTACCTGCCTCCCACACCTGCACACTTTTCAAAAAGGGGAGATGTGGAAACAAACTGCTGCAAAAATAATGTTCTGGATTAAATAGGTACATCATGGCATAAATGGAAATGGAACTCAGAAGTTATACCTTGTAACTGAAATAACTGCATTACTATTAAATGTGTCCAGGCTTCAAAATCATTTGGCCAGATTGTCATTCAAAATAAAACCCTCCTATGTTTATTTTTTAGGTCTCCTCTGCTATAGGAATTTAGAAACAAAGATAGTGAAGAAAGAAGTCAAGAAATACTTTCCTTAAATAGCAGTGATATGGACTAGATAGAATACGGGATGCTCCTTAAGTACACTTGATTTCTGCATTACTATCATATAGTGGTATGTATTTTTAAGAAACACATGGCATATAATGTGTATCAAGTGACATACTATTATATTTATGCCCAAGCATTAAGTATATAGGCCCAAATAATGCACAGACTAAATTGAGTTAGTGTAGGATTTGAGATCTAATACTAGAGTCTGGAGTTCAGATGGGAAAAACAAAAACAAAACCAACCTACCTGGAATTTGAGTTTATGTCTCTAGCTGCAAAGGGTAAGTGGGAGGAAGGACCTTAATTTAAGATATAATTTGTTTCAGAAATAGAAGTGTCATATTGAGTCCAACCAGGCAGTGCTATGAAAGACTGTTTTTTGTGTGTGTGTGTTTTTGTTTTGTTTTGTTTTCAGAAAGTATGGCAGCTGGGCACGGTGCCTCACACCTGTAATCTCAGCACTTGGGAAACCAACCCTGAGCTCATGGGTTCAAAACTAGCCTAAGCCAGAGATAGACTTTGTCTTTAAAAATAGCTGGGTGTTTTGGTGGGCACTTGTAGTCCCAGCTACTTGGGAAACTGAGGCAAGAGAATCGCTCAAGCCCAAGAGTTTGAGGTTGTTGTGAGCTGTGACACCACACTACTGTACAGAGGGCAACAAAGTAGGATTCCATCTAAAAAAAAAGTATGGCAGTCTTCCGTACTTTCATCTTCAGAAGGTGAATCCATGTTGGATATCCCTCAGTTCCCTTAACTCAGTGAACTGCAGTTTACTCATCTGAACCACCTGGATAATGATAGAATTCCCAGTTCTACCTTCCCTCTGGGATTATGGGGAAATGTGACAATGAAAAGTGTGTTGTAAACTGTAAAACCACTAAACAAATCAGTTCTAATAATGCTAAAGGCAGCAGTTTTCTCATCTGGAATTGAGATTTACTTTCCCCCTCCAATGACCTCTCTCCTCAAAGTTGAAACATAGAAATGAAAAAATATATGTGGGCAGAGATAAGTGATAATCTGATTAGGATAGATTTAGAAAATAATTTTCAAAGTACACATTGACCTTGTAAATTATAGAATACTTTTACATCTGTTTTTGATGGTGAGAGGAAATCATAGTTGTGAATGAGAAAAGATATAAGAGGGAGGGTGAAAAAACATTTGCAAAAACCTCTGCTTAACAATCTTATATTGAGCACATCAGATGTGGGTTATAATGTGAAAGATTTATACTATGTGATGAGAAACCAGAGTAGCAGATCTGAATTGTTACAGCCATCTGCCTTTGGAGTCATGGTCTATTTTTGTTTTGTGAAATAAAAATTAATTTTTTATGAATTTTAAAAGTTTTTAAAAATTGACTTCAGAGTCCCTTTTCAATTTATTTGATTCCATTGGAAGACTCTTATTAAGTTCTCCTTATTACTTCCCCTGAGAAATTTCTATCAAGAGCAATTCCTGGTGATCCAAGTATAGTTCTGTGCATTGCTATGTAGGGGTACTTATGAGTACTGCAAATGCTGTGGCAAAGTGACCACACTGAGGAATTTTAGCTCTCATTACATTATATTCATATCCAAAACATTTGGGATTCTCAGTCCCATACTGCTAAGCTTCACTAATTTGCCCATTTTTCAGAGTGGTTCTGTCACAAAACCAAAGGGTTTGCCATGAGAAAAGTAGCCATATCTATGCATGAGGTTTGAGGATGAAGGACCTGCTTGCTGAATTTGGGAACAGATTACTGTTATATATGATTATTACCAGCTTGGGGAGAATTTAAGCTGGGACCTCATTCTCTAATATTCAGAACCTATTTATACACTGTTCCTTTAAAATTTTCAATCATCTTAAATGCTTTGCATGTATTTTTTAAGCTTTGGTTTTACATTCTGAATGTACATGTTAATGGCAAAAGAAAACCTTTCTAATTCTGAGATTCATTAATTGCCTGAGATTTTTATTTTTTATTTATTTTATTTTTTTATTATTAAATCATAGCTGTGTACATTAATGTGATCATGGGTCACCATACACTGGTTTTATAGACCGTTTGACACATTTTCATCACACTGGTTAACATAGCCTTCCTGGCATTTTCTTAGTTATTGTGTTAAGACATTTACATTCTACATTTACTAAGTTTCACATATACCCTTGTAAAATGCACCGCA